>JAGJRO010000074.1:315125-560618 GCA_022832285.1 Lepidurus apus apus | reverse complement strand
CCACTGATGATTGAAAAACCTCTGGAGTTTTTTAAAGATCTGCGGGATAAATTTCAAAACCGTAGAACAGTAACTGCCCTGTTCGAAAGGAAAAACTCGATGGCCGAAGACGGACTAGTCGCTTCATACAAGATTGCCGAGCTTAGTAGTAAGTGTGGAAAACCTCACACTATTGGCGAAAAGCTTATCAAGCCGGCACTGCTAGAGGTCATCAGTACGGTTATGCATCAGAATCCTACTGATGTTTTGAACGTTATACCTCTGAGTGCTGCCTCCATGCAAAGGCGCACTGATGAAATGGCAAACGATGTTAAAAGCCAACTAACTGCGAAACTTAAATCTAGAAAATTTTCTATCCAGCTTGACGAGACAACTTTGTCCGACAACTCTTCATTATTAATGGCATACGTGAGGTATTTTGAGGACGACTGCACTTTGCAGGAAGAAATGCTTTTCGCAGAAAAGCTTGTCACTGATACCAAAGGTGAATCAGTCTTTGCAGCGTTGAAAATGTTTTTTGACAAAAATGACATTTCAATGAAGAATGTTATTGCATGCGCAACTGACGGAGCCCCTTCCATGGTTGGGCGATACAAAGAGTTACTCGCCTTTTTGAAACACGAAGTGCCAACCATGTTTACAGTTCATTGCGCGGCTCATAGACAGCACCTTGTGGCCAAACAACTTAGCCCTGCACTTCACGTTTCTTTGAACGTCGTTGTCTCTGCTATTAATCGAATTAAAGCAAATGCAAAGAAAGATAGAATATTTCGTCAGCTCTGCGACGCAAATGACGAAGAATTTGCGCGGCTAATTCTGTACACAGAGGTGCCCTGGCTTTCTAAGGGAAACTGCCTTACTCGCTTTGCTGCCATGTACACAACTATACTGGAATTGTTTACTGAAACCGGTGAAATTGACTATTATGATGATTTGGAAAAGGCGAAGAAAGATGCCTTTTATTTGGCCGCTCTTTACCGGAAATCTAATGATGTTAGTTTGCAGCTTCAAGGGAAGTTGGTCACACTCACAGACTGCAAACGATCAATCGCGACTTTTATTGGGAAGCTAGACATGTACCGACAAAATATCTTTAGGAAAGAACTCTATCAATTTCCTAAGCTGTCCTCCATTTCTGCAGAACTTGAGACGGCCGATATTGATAAATATGGAAAACACCTCACTGCATTAAAAGTGGATATGCAGAATCGCTTTCGAGATCTGCTTGAAATAAAAGTAGCTCCATGGATGATAAACCCTTTCGTTTGTACCATAAATGAAGTTGAAGTTGCTCATCAAGAGGAGGTTTTGGAACTACAGCATGACCAAGAAGCTCGGTTGTACTTTGATCAGGGAGGATATGCGCAGCTTTGGCAGAGAAAAGAAATTACACTACGATATCCAAATTTATGGAAAGAGATGGAGTTGCCGCTTTTGGCATTCCCGACTTCATATTTAGTCGAGACAGGCTTCAGCGCCGTTGTGAACTTGTTAACGAAACAAAGAAACCGCCTGGATATTGTTGAAAGAGGAGATCTCCGTCTTTTCCTTACGAACCTCAAGCCGGACATAAAGGCACTAGTCTCCAAACATCAGTGTCAGGGTTCTCACTAAGTAGTAATTTGTCGTTTGTGTAAATTTTTATAAAAATAATCAGAAACGTTGTGCAAAATAATACCAAATAAACTAGTTCCAGTGATACAGAGAAAAGTTTTATCGTGTTTAACATACTGGTAAAAGCTTACGTTTATGAAATTATAACAAATCTGGTGGGCGCTGACAGGTTTGGGTCAGGGAAAATTTGACAAAAGTGGGCGGTGGCCGAAAAAGGTTGAAGACCACTGGGTCTAGACCATTGGCTCGTGTCGTACTTCTATCGAATTGTCCTTGTGTCTACGGCCAAGATGAACCAAATCCATAACTGCACCGATCTTTTGGTAAATTTATAATTGCTATGTTTTTATACGAATTGAAGACCTAATTTATTTACCTTAGGCATTGTTTAACGTTCGTGGCCTTCCGGTTTGGGCAAACGTAACTTATGAATGCCTTGGGTTTGTGTATAAAGAAAGAGGAGAAGAAAATTAAACGACCCTGAATAAGATTCCTTGCTGCTTTTCACGTACCATGGTGCCATGAATCTGTGACTCCAGTGGCTAAGTGAATCTGGTGATTATAAGCATTACGCTTTCAGTGACTAATCTTTCTAACTGGTGCTGTAGTACTTTAAGGCAAAGTTGACACAGTGAAAGAGTCCAGATGTTCAGTACAGCAGCTTTTGGGCTCGACTTGGTGTATTATTGTACAAGTTTGCAGATTAATTGTAACCCGTGTTTTCCGATTTTTTGGGGGTTTTCTGTTCAATTAATCCAGCCCAATCCTTGCTCTAGCGCTCCGTCTACCAGATCTGTTGGAATTTTTGTTATCTGACTTTTCTTAGCTCCAAAAATTAGATTCTAAAATTATGCAAATGCGATGTTTTGCTTCCCCTTGTAATTCCTTATTTGTTGTACCAAAACTTTTCCCGCAAAATCTAGTTTCCAAGAATGTCCTATTGTTGTACGATTTGTAATTTTTGAAATAAAGGCGATAATTTTGGAAATTTTTGCGTGATTTTTTAAAAAATCCACTAAAAAAGGGGTGTGGCCTCCAAAATGGACGAATCCTATTGGTGGATTGGACCAAAGGGGGGCGTGGCCTCTTTTCGATCTGGGAAAGCGTTTTCATGGCTTTTCTCCATAAGGAATAATGCTGTATCAAGGTCCCCTTCAAAAATCGTCAAAAATTGAGAGCCTCGCCCCTTTCCCTGTTCCCAACTCCCCTGGTCGGTTTCCTATCCCTGATATTCGAGCTCATAATGCCGAAGCATCACAATTTCGAATATGGGAATAGGAACCTTGCTGGGAAGGCATAAGGTACAGAGAAAGGGAGCCATTTAATATTTCGTTTTTTTGACGAAATAAAGTGCCACGACCGGGAAAACCGGGGACCTCTTGGTCCCCAGTCGTGCGTGATATCCACGCGGTCATAGGCTTATATTTGAAAGGCGTTGAAACATCTATAAAAGCAACATACGAACCAAGGTGGTGTGCACTATAGGTGTAAAGGAAGTACGTGTATAGGTATACATATAGACTTGTGGTATATATAGGTAGATACATATATTGGTAATATACAGGCCCGTACCCAGGTTGGTTGTTAAGGGGGTTTAAACGCGACATTTTTTTCTCCATAACGATACCCACATACTACCCCCCTCCCCCCCGAACCAAAATCCTGGGTACGGCCCTGGTAATATATGTATATTTATTTAGGTATTAGGTATTTACGCATGTCCACTCGGTCACGTGCTTACATTTAAGATTCGTTGAAACATCTATAAATGCAATGTTTGAACTAAGCTGGTGTACGGAATATATATGTTGGGATCCATTTTTTGTTCGATTTGTAAAAATAGTCGTCTATATATAGCCTAACCTTTTATTCTAGAAGTTTGCATAATTAAACATGATTGTATTTCTTTGTACGTATTTCAAAATGTAAAAAAAATCCTTGTTCATTTTATCACTTGTCAAAATCATTCAAAATAACTACAAAAAATAATTGGTTATGTGAATAATAATTACAAAATAAGTATTTATGTGAAACGCGGAAGTTACGATGGATTTAGATGTAAAAAAAAAGGCTATATGTTTGCTTTAAATTATTTGTATTAAAAGCTCACACATAAAATACACTTTTTCACACGACAATCTACGGTAACTTTGGTCCGCATACTTAACCGCCAGTCACGTTCAATTAGTTACGACCGTTATTTGACTTGGTTGTAATTGGAGTTTTAAATTTTAGGATGAATAAAGTACTGGGTTACTCTATCTTGTTCTACGAAACCCAGATAGGCTGCGAGGAAGGCGGAAAAACAACCATTTAGTGGGGAGTCGTTTTCCCAATTTGCCATCAGCGATTAGGCTGCACGCAGTCGTAATTTTTCGGTTCGTTTTCTACCAAATGATGTACATTAAGGGAGCAAGATTTACGCCAGAAGGGTTGCCAAAGGATATCTAACTGGGTATTTTCTGCTGATCTATGTAATCTAGTTAGATTTAAAATTGTAACACTTGATATTTTACTAAAAATGAATATTATTTCCGAACTTGTTACAAGATCGATGTTTGCCATCACAAGATTTACACACATATACCATTGTCACCCCAATGCTTGGCCCCCTTAGATTCCACAGGATCCATAAGATTCCATAACCGATCGAATTCCGCCACAAAGAGCTTCACGACGCTAGGCTCGTTCGTAACTAATATTGACTCGAGGTTGCCTATGACAGCAGTTTGGGTCCAATTGAAAGAACCTACGACGAGAAGATTATCATCCACCAATGCGAACTTATGATGCATTAGGAAAGTTGAAGCTAAAGTGCGGACGGGAACGCCTATTAATGGAAATAAATATTAAAATTAGGTCGCTATAACTTGCGATAATAAGTATTAATTATGTAAGAATAACCTTCTCTCCTGAACTTGGCAATCTGGGAGCCACTTGCATCTTCCATTGTAGCATCCGTAATAACTTGCACAGGCACTCTTCGTTTGATTACCGAGACAGCTGCGTCTGCCAGGTCTTGGCAAGTTATAACAAACACGCAAACTTTCAAAGATTTCTGGGCACTCTTCACGAAGCTTTTCAATCGACTGAAAATAGACACGGTAAATTCTCTACAGTGAAGAAAACCAACTAATCATTATGTATTTTACCTAAGACTCGTGGGTTGATGTACTAGAGCACAATGCTTTTGATGACAATTGTTGTCGTTCAGATACGCGTAACAAGGAAACCCCTTGTCCGGAAAAAATAAGACTTCTTTTACAATCTTTTCACGGTCCTGCTGTTAAACAAATCGTTATATAAAAAGTATACCAAGAAAGTTGAAGTACTTGCCTTGTTTAAATACTTTCGAATCCTATTTTTAAATGCTCTGTACGTAAAAAAAACTGCAATTGACGCTCCACAAGCGAAAACACAAATTCGTCCCTTATCCGCCATTTAACCAAGTTTAAACGAACCAAAATATTGCCCCCAAAACTTGTCAACACGGCTCTATCCGTACCGCTCAAGCCAGGCTTGCCATCTGCTCCGGCAAGCCGGGATAGTCCGCAACCCATGTTCGTCGTACGCCTCCCTTGACTTGCGAGCGGTTCGCAAAGCAAGTCGGGCCAACACAGCGTTCGGTGAGCAGCTTCGGCACCGATAAAAATCAAAGTGGCAAAAAGGGGTCAAAATCCCAAGTTTTAACGTGTAAAGCAAAGAGCAATACGATGAGATAACATGAAGGCAACAGATTTCAAACATTCTCTCGTAATATTCCGTTCAGTTTCAAACTTCGTGGCCACGTAAACAATTCGAGAACAACGGTGTTTTCAATGGAGAACGACTACAAGGATGATAGTACCTTGGAGTCTACGGGGTCAAAAAGAAAAGACTAATGGATTTCACTCAGCAGGCCGAAGGAACGCTACGAGTCCCGGCCAGCACCGTCCAGGACGCGGCGCTGAATTTTCGAAGAATTTGATTGAAGTTTTGATTGAAGATTTGGAATTCAGTCTAAAAGCGCAAAAATAAAAATAAAAAGCCAACAGCACCCGGTGTTCCCAGGCGGTCACCCATCCAAGTACTGACCGGGCCCGACACAGCTTGACTTCCAGGAGCTGACGAGTCTGGNCTAAAAGCGCAAAAATAAAAATAAAAAGCCAACAGCACCCGGTGTTCCCAGGCGGTCACCCATCCAAGTACTGACCGGGCCCGACACAGCTTGACTTCCAGGAGCTGACGAGTCTGGGTACATTCTGTGTGGTATGGCCGTTGGCATAATCAATACTTTTCACAGTCGCTAAATAGGACGCATGTTGTTGCGGTAACGCCTGAGCAGGCCGAAGGAACGCTACGAGTCCCGACCTGAACCGTCCGGGACGCGGCGCTGCATAGCTTTTCGAAGAATTTGATTGAAGTTTTTATCGAAGATTTGGAATTCAATCTAAAAGCGAACAAAAATAAAAAGACAACAGCACCCGGTGATGCTTAGCAAGTTTTTTACACGCTTTGGTTACTTCACAACTTAATCACAATAAGACACGTTTTCTTCGCGCCACGACGGGAACGTATTCGGAGCTTATAGGGTGTCCACCAGATGCTACACTGGGTGCAAGTGCGACATTTGGTGAAGGCGGGTACTAAACAATAATGAAAACCGCGTTACTTTGTTGACATTGATGCCTAAATAATGCTCTAAGAATGGTCCCGAAATTTAAGTTTACTGAAGGTATAACGCTAGTATATACAAGTTTTTTTACAATACCCATTATATATCTTATTCTTTGTATATAGGAGAGCGAGTGCTTTGTTTCCATGGCCCTTTGCTATATGAAGCCAAGTGTGTGAAAGCCCAAGTCAAAGACAAGCAAACCAAGTATTTCATCCACTATGCTGGCTGGAATAAAAAGTACTGCCTTATTAAAAGTTAAGCTTCTTAGTTTAATAGTATATTTGTATTCTAGCTGGGATGAATGGGTTCCCGAGAGCCGTGTACTAAAATTCAATGATGCTAACCTGGTAAAGCAGAAGGATCTGTTGAAAGCACATAATGAAGCCACAGCGTAAGTTTACTAAATTTTGGTTTGCTTCAAACCAGCAAACAAGATCATGTAGTGTTGCCAGGAAGAACAAGCGAGCCGCTAAACTTGCAAATCAGAAGGGAGCGGGCGGAGCAGGACGCAAAAGCGCTAGTGGAAGCGAGAAAGGAGCGAGTCCAGTTCCACCTAAAGAAGAAGACACTGCCAGTATTGTCAGCAGGTCTTCAACTCCGTCTATTGAGAAAGGTGGCACCAAGCGAACCGCCAACCAAGCAGAAAAAGAAAAACCTCCGGTTCCCACCCCTTCAACTTCTGTTGAAAAGAAGAAACCCAAACCGGACATTGCTGTGGAAACAGTAAAGATTCTACCTCTCTTTTCATATTCCTTTTCCTAACTAACTGGTTTCTAGGAGGAACAGTTCTTAGATAAAGTAGAGATCAAGATCAAGGTACCTGATGAACTCAAACCTTGGTTAGTCGACGATTGGGATATGATTAATAGACAGAAAAAGGTATTATAATTATAAAAAATCCTGAATTTTTTAATAGCTTAACTGTGTTATTATAAGTTGGTTAACCTTCCGGCCAAGTTAACCGCCGATAACGTTATCGAGGATTACTTGAAACACAAGATTGCCAGTAAGACCATGACGCCCAGCAAAGAAAGCGCCCTTCAGGAAGTTATGGCTGGCGTCAAGGAATACTTCAATACGACCTTGGGAGCTTTGCTGCTGTACAAATTTGAGCGACCTCAATATGCTGAAGTAAAACGGTTAACAATAACATAGGCTTGGAATTCAATGTCTTGAATGTATAGATTCTCAAAAGCCATCCAGACACGCCAATGAGTCAGATCTATGGAGTTCATCACTTATTACGCCTATTTAGTAAAAATAAAAGAATACAAAACTAATTCATATAGAATTTGGATTTAAAGTTTAATTTTCTTTTCTCTCATTAGCTCGATTGGGAGGCATGATAGCTTACACACCGTTAGATGAAAAGAGTGTTCAGATGTTATTGAACCACCTTCACGATTTTCTAAGGTAAATTAGGATTGATATTTGTCGTTTCCGAGTTTTTAGTAGTCCACTTTAACTTTGTGAACACTCATTAAAATAGACTTTTATTGAATGGAATAGATACCTACAAAAGCATTCAAGCACCACTTTCAGTGTGCAGGATTATGGAATCGCCCCTCCCGAGTACCATCGACGGACATTTTGAAAGACGAACAATTTTTTTCATTTATATACACAAAACTTTTGGTATTTTTTGTCATCTCAAAACGCTCGATCCATCAGCTTAATTTCTCACCGTGTAACCATTGTGTTACTAATGATTCCGGGAATACAGACAAGTTACAGAACCGATTAAGATGAGAAGTTTGCGTGCTCTATGTAGACAAGAGTATGTGTGTTTCAGCGCAATGCTTCGGATATTTTAGTCTCTTATCTATTTCAGCGTTAAAGGAAGGAGGCTGCTCGGGGAAAAGAGAAAGAGAGAGAGAAGTTTTTGGCTTGCTTTTGGGTAGTAGAGACAAGGAAGCACGAAAATAACTTCCAGGTTCCATGCATGTTTTGCTCCCAGCCTGCAGCAGTAACTGCTTGATGCAAAAGTCCCTGGTCGCCGTGGGTCGGTTTAGTTAGTTTACTATCGAGGGCGAAGAAACCTTACTAGGCTAAAAGGAAGTCCCCCGAAAGGTTACCACCGTTTTACAAATAACACCTCACGGACCGCACCGTCATATGCAATTCAACTATTTGTGCCATTTAGCCCCCTTCAAAGATGGAGGAATTTCGCCAGCTGTTTTATAGACAGTACCCAGACTGAGCACATAACACTCGTATCGAACTGATATGCAGATGAGGCTATATACCTGGAGGACCGATGTAGGTGAAGGTTAACCCCTAAAACGTTTGTATGGCACCAAACGTGTTTTTTTACCCTGCACGGACCCGTTATGCAGATTCACGCGTGGAGTTATCAATTGGACTTTTTGCTTTGACAAACGAGTCATTAAGAGAAAGGTTGAGCATGCATGGCTTCTTTTGAGTGATACTATTATACCCGTTCCTTCTCCATTTGGGAATCCACTCCTTTGACTCGCTTTGAAAGTGCTCGGATGAGTCACAGGTTAGGTGAGCATGGTGACTAAGTAACATATTTTGATTGATTGGCCTAACAAGGGAACCCTCTTCTCGAAGAATACTATATCTCGTAATACAACATACACACCTTTTTGGTCTTCAAAAGATCTGCAAGAACGGTACATTCCTCCTATATCATCCCTATATGGTTATGATCCACGCTGGATTTTCTACAAGTTAGCCTAACGGCAAGGACGGACATTTTTAGAAAGAACCTTTGGCTATAGTAACATATGGTAACATAGCACTAACAACCTTTTGGAGAAGGCTGCTTCCTACATTGTTCAATGTTTACATCAAATTTTTGTCCACAAGCGTTCGCATTTCAATCAAGTGACGAAAACGTTCGCTGCCGAGCTAAAAATTGTTAGGGAAAACGTTCGCAGACGCTGCGAACGTTTCGACAACCAACGCAACAATGAAAGCTGGGGAGAACTTGTGTGCGGACTTGCGAAAGCTCATGAGCTTGGGATTTTTGGGTTTCTTTAGGCTAAAAACTCAGGTGGTTTGTTGGTTTCGCTGGCAATCCGTTTCCGTTCGGTCTATGGAAACTGGCTGTGTTGCTCTGTCCAAAATAGAATTTCGGGAGCAGATTCCTGTGCTTCCTTGCAAGAATACGTTGGCCAGGCTCCCGCTCTATAGCTCCCACCCACCCCTCCCAAACACTTAGCGTAAGCAAAGCAGGAAAGTTTCCTATAGAACTTCTGCTCGGACTTTTTGCGTCAGACACGCCTCTTTTCTCTTTGACTAAACTTACTCTAGTAGTGACCCCAAGACGAAAGCTAACTTCAGTCGCTCCTCAGCCATAGTGCCCGCTAGCTGGTTTTCAGGCCATTTGATTTGAAGGTGGGTTTGACTTGCGGACTTATTCAAAAAGCTTCTTTGAGTTTCTCAGAAACACTTAACTACTAACTCGATTGTACCCCCACATTCCAGCTGAGCAAGGTTATCCTATTCTTAACTATCCCCAACACAAAAAGTGTCCAGACCCAAGAATGTCTCTACCCGAGGAGTGCTTTCTAAAAATTGAGGACCGTATCGAGAATCGTGAGCGTGACATAATTTTTTGGATCTCGAGATTACCACACGTGGCCCTTACCAATTGCAGTGCAACCTTTTCCCCAGTAAAAAAAAAAAGAAACTTGGCACGTTTCTCAACGTATCTTAATTAAAAAAGAAATGAACCCGAAATTAACCCACAAACGCACTTTAGAGCTAACCACAAACCTAGTTTGCGGAATCGCAGGGGTTGATAAAATGGTGCTCGTCCGGTCGAGTTCAGGTTAAAAGGAAATGCGAGATCGGTTTCCACTTTCAAGCTGGCTAAATTCCCCAAATTTGCGTTCCTTAACGTTGAGTCAATTTCTGTGAGCAAAGCAATCTCAATCTCAAAACCCGAGCTCGACACCTTGGACTTTAAAATTATCCCCATAATGATTAGATATCTCAATCTCACCTTCCGTTCCCGGAATTATTCGTTACGATTGCCCTCGAGAAAAAGAAAATAGAAAGGAAAAAAAAATCTGTTTTGAGGAAGGGAAAAAAGTGTTGATAGTCTATCTACGAACTCCTCATTCTGCGCAAGTCACACAACATTCACCGAACGTAGGTAGGGGATATCCAAAATAAGCTCTGGCTATCCGCCTTCTCCGTATGGAAGCTGTTAGCCAAGACGGCCAGCAGAAAATAGCTACAGCTCGAAATGATCTCGATGCCCGAATCCGGGCTCCCGCCTGCGACAACAAGCAAGAGAAACGCAAAGTTGCCCGGATCAGGATTAGACATACTTGCTTTTAAAGCTTGCTTTTTGTAACTCCGGGTACTCGACTAAAATACGAAAAGCCATGTTTTAAATGACTTTATGCGATTATTGTACCTTGGGTTTCATATACGTTTTCTTCACCAAATTTTTGCAGACATATTTGGTTGAGCGCCTCGTTCAAATACAGCCAGCACCATGGACGCAATCAAGAAGAAAATGCAGGCGATGAAGTTGGAGAAGGATAACGCGATGGATCGCGCCGATACCTGCGAACAGCAGGCTCGCGATGCCGCCCTCCGCGCCGAGAAGGTACTTTTCGATGATTGGCTACCAACTAAATGAATTATGGGCTAACAAGACTTTTTTTCTCATTTTTTCCCCCTTACCATATATGGAATAAAGGCCGAGGAGGAAGTGCGTGCCCTTCAAAAGAAGATGCAACAACTCGAAAACGACTTGGACACCGTACAAGAACAATTGATTGCTGCCAATACCAAGCTGGAAGAGAAGGATAAGGCTCTTCAGAACGTAAGTCCATATTTTTTAACCAATTTTCTCCAAATCTTCGCCCCAAAAGCTCCTTCCTGAAGTGGTAAACCAATCATAGGCCCTTGGTTTACCTCATTAAAACATCCAAACGGCCCAATTAAGGACATTTTGTGGTAAAGTTCTAACTCACCATGAGACGTAAAAAATGGCTGTTGTTGACCTTCCAAAATCCGAAAATTAGGCTAGAAACTTCGTGGAAGAATGTCAAGCAGGTATATCGCGGGTCAAACTCGTCCCTAGGTTAACAGTATGGGGTAAGAAAAAGAGTAAGATGACGTGGAATGTGGATACAACTGACGTAAGCCATATTTGAACAATTAGAAGCAATATAGATAAAGTATGGGGAAAACAAGCCATCTGCTTTGGTTCAGAAACCGCTAGGTGATTCGCGAGGCGGCGGATTGGGTCAGCTAGGTAACAACAGGCAAATCGGACTAGAATCGGCAATGAAATTCGCGTTCCTTCACACATGTGGTCCGTTGTTGAAGTATTCGGTGTTGGAGAAAGTTCTTCTTTTATAGACACAGGCTTAGGAGGACTTTCCGTGGCCGAAAGGAAAACGATCCCTTGACCTCCTTTTGCGGTTTACAAGGAGCTGCAACCCAGCGCCAACAATGGCCCAGAAATTCCTAGGTTTGTCTACCTTGATAGTTGAAGTAGCCGTAAATCTTTCGACTATAAGATTCCAGGTTGTCCAGTCTGAGCCTGTCTTTTTTTATTTATTTAATTCAATAACGCGCAAGTGAAGGAATAACTTTTCGGAGTTACTACAAACGGAAGTGGCGGAATTCGGTTCCGCAAAAGTTGCTCTAGGTGCTATATTGAGATGCTGAGCCTCACACCCCCCGAGTGTAGGGTTTTTGTTAAGTCTCGTCTTCACGGCTAGACATGCAAGCAGGAGCTAGAGCAAAAGCTTCCGCTCCATATACGGCCACGGACGAATTCTATACGTGACGTCACATCTAAGGAGATTTTCTGTCAAGGCTTTCGCTCTCGAACGCGCTGGAAATTTTGCGGAGAGCTTTGGTTTCAAATACGCGTGCGTATATCAAGCAAGCAAAGCCGGTTCCTGATCGCATTTAATCGGTCGACTTCAAAGAACAAAAAAAGAGTACAGATACAAACCAGAAAGCTGATCATATACAACACTGAACAACCGGCGCCGGGAATATTAGCATTTTTACGAGATCCTTGAAGAGCGTGAAAGCATGACTTTTGTACCAGATGAACCGTTTCAGATAACCGACTACAACAAAACAAAAAACGGAAAAGAATTTACCAAATCCGCGGATCTTTTTGTTGCGTAACGAAACCATTTTGTTTACCTTAAAAGTCTCATATCCATTACCATGACTAAGTTTCAGTCAGATTCATACATCTTAGTAGATACAGATACTTTTTAAATACGGATGCTAACTGTTTTACCACGTGACTGTCATATCCGTTGCACTTGATTGGTAAGATGCAACCAACAAGATTAGTTAGCCCAAATAGTTATCAAACCGGAAGTTTAGGAAAAGTTCAGCCCTGGGGGGGGGGCTCCTATTCGGTGGAGGTCGCCAATGGCTATAATTAGTATTTGAGCAAGAGAGAGCAAGCAGGAAAGTTTAGGGCCGTTAAGCTGTACGACGTCGTGACGTCACAACATCTCTTTCTTCGGGTACCGAGGGGCTTCGCTAAAGGCCAACGGTATTCGAAAAATCGTGGAGAACCCAAGGAACACACAAACAGGCTAAAATAAGGGGAGATTCACAATACAGGCCAACCAACCCAAACCATTCGTCGGTCCTGGGGGCTTCTTCGTGTGAGAATAGGAAAACTGCAAAGATCGAGTGACGAAAGAGAACTTAGTTCTTGGGCTAATAAGCTCGCAGCTGGCTGTGGACAAAAAAATCTTCCAAGAGAGTACCGTTTCATGGACATCTATTTTGGTTTCTATTCAAACTGGTGAAAAACAGACAAGAAAATTCTTCTTGTCCATCTTGGAGTTTCCCTTTCATCGCCAAAGTCCCGCAATAACACCCTCTTGCCTTAAAGTCTTGTCCGTTTTCCTTCTGGGTTCGTGTTCTGTTCCCTTGAAAACGAGTTTGGCTTCGGTCCCGAACTGCTTCGACTCCAAAGCCCGAGCCACAAGCTAAAGCCAAGGAGCGTGAGTAAGCCCAACAAACAGGCCCTGCACTCCACAGAACAGTTAGAGCAGGAAATCATGTGTGCCTGGCACAGACAGAGACAGTGACGCAGACTGCAGTGGAATAAACGCGTTCGTTAAATTTTGCTCACAATTCTCTGGATTTTTTTAAAAAATGGCGCAACGGCCTAAACCGCGTCAAGACCTAGACAACGAACAACAACAACACCCTAGTGTTAGTCGAACTGTGCGAAGTATCCTCGAACGGCATCACGTGCCTACAGCCTGCGCACCAGAAACACCATCTAGCAATAATAATAGTCGTAGTGCACGGCCAGTGCGCGATAGTGCGCGGAGTGGGCGGGGCTCGCATCCGTACGTAGTACGATCCGCGGACGTGAACAGCAATTCTTGGCACGCGGATTGGGGTAGTAGTGACAATAACAAAACCTCGGCTCCGTCCGGTATTCGACCGGATCCAATTGGCGGGCCCGGTCCAGCCAACAATGAATCCACTTCAGCGCACTTTGAAGAAGACTTGGAAGCCGCCGAACTCTCCCGACTGCGCTGCCAGAGTGTATGCACGGAAGTCATTGCCGAAAAACTAGCACGGCGCAAAAACCGGTGTGAGGATTACCCCGGTTTCGCGTTCGGCTCTTCCGTCTTTAGCTCAGATACCATGATGAAATTCAGCATCATCAAGAATGAGCTGCATAACATACTCAATTCGCAGCTCAAAAGGGTCAGTCCACCCACCCTTCATTGCTGTACTGCAACTATCAAGTTTCCTAATCTGTCCTTTCCTTGTACGTACGTAGCGTCGTAGCCTATTATGAAGGAAGTCCAGCCCAACTTTTGTGGCTATCGGGTCTTAACATTAACTGAACACGACGTAATCTGATAAGCTGCTGGTAGTAGCCTTAAGCTTTCAGATAGTTGGGGTTAGGCCTATCTAGCAACATAACGGCACCCTGTTTGTGCATTTCATGTAACCAGCCAACTAGGGTTAACCGCGTAAATCATGCATAGCATACATATGCATGCATTAGAAATGACTGGAAGTCTTAAAATATTAACCACACCTGAAATCAGTCGAAAATTTTCGAAACCAACGTCCAACAACTTCTAAAGTCTAGTCGTCAAACGGTTCAACAATAAGCTCTGTTTCCCAAACTGGTGAACAATACTTAAAATTTAAGTATTGTTCTGTTTGGACATAACATTTATGTCCAAACATGGAAACTCCAAAATTTCGAAGAGTATTTGGCAGCAAAACATACAATTTTTAAGGCTAAATAAGTTAGTGTAGTCTCCCCATCTAGGCTGTGAAATTTCCTTAAGAAAAACATAAATCGACACCATTTGTTTTCTATATTTGTCTTGCGAAACGCGGATGACTTCACACGCAACAGCTGGCAGCTGTGCTGCGGTCATTAGCCAACTTACCTATTTTCGCTTTTATTTGCCGTATGGTGTCCAAAAAGAAAGAGGCATTGTACCGGTGTATGCTTCCTGCTACTTTGCCAATAAAGCCTAGGTCATCGACTGTCAATGAAATGGGTCTTGAACGAATGTCATATGTTATCTCGATTGCCCCGCCCATAAACCGCGACTGCGGACAAGCTAGATAGAACAAATCTACCTTACCACATCCCAACTTTCATATTATAAGAAAAAAAAAGTTTTTGTTTTTGTCAGGAGAAAATATTAAGGCAAGTCTCCTTTTTTATCTTTGAACCTTATCTATTTTTTTTTTACACTCTACACCTTTAATGGTATTCCTCGTTTTGGCATTGTCGTGCAACTCAACTCCACGATCCGGGCGTTGGGCCATGCTAGGTTGCCCCGTTTTTACCGAGCCAAGTTAGCGCACTAGGGGTGGGTTACTTGTTCGCGAACAATCCCCTCGCTTGTGCTCCCGGCGTGTAGAGCCCGGCTTCCTTTGGCCGCACTAAAAGTCTGGCTTGTATTCATGCGTTCGTAGGGCTTCGATACGCCAGGGAGTGGTCGTGTCTGTCAGGTGGTTCTCCTCATTCTCTTACGAAATCCCGTTTGCTTTCCAAACTTACAGTTAATCAGAGTGTAAACCACGATTTCAGAGTGCCCACATTGCAAAGGATAGTTGCGAAATCGATCCCCGGGTGCTGTGACACTCCCCAAGAGTGAACAAGTTTAAGATTGCCAAACGTTTTTTCTAAAGGAGGACCCAGAACAGAACCAACAATGGCTAGCAACGCTCACGCTGTGAACCATCAGGGACAAGGCAGTACTTTGTTGGATGTCCTCAAAAAGAAAATGAGACAGCAGAAAGAAGAGGCTGAGCGATACCAAGAGGATGCTGAAGAATTGCAAAAAAAACTGCACGTCGAGGTTGTGAGGCGAGAAGAAGTGAGTGTCGGCCTCCATCTCTAGCTTTTTCACTCCCCCCCCCCTCGTTTTGGGAAGACGAGCAAAATTCGCCGCCTTCACGCCATCTGTTGGCTGCTGGTCAAACTAAAACCTTAACAAGAATCTCCAATTTCGCCTTAAATGATGCTTTTTTTTTCTTTTAGCCCATGCCTTTGCTAATTATCTTCCACTTGGTCTAATCAGCAACGTTTGAGTCGTATCGTAGAGCTTTGGTCACGCCAGGAACTGTCCAACTGAGGCCATTTTGCGACCTAGAGAACGTGTTTAGCGTCGCGTATTGATTTTTGCGGCCAGTCTGCTGTTTCTGGCGCCTTAAAGACTGTTAAACCAAAGAAATTTCGCCGGCTTAAAAGTAGAGAAATTCACTGATTGAACAAAAATGCAAAAAGCTGCCGGTTATCCAAAAAAGAGAGCCCGAAACCACAGCCATAAGCAGCTAGAAACCAGACCTGACTCACAAGACATTCGCAGACCTTATATGGTCTTCTATCTTGGGCTTTTCTTCGCGTCTCACAAAACCTCTTTTTCCCCTTGCACCTTTCCTTTTCTCCTATACTAGGATTTAGAAAGAAACTCGTCAAATCTCTCCATCCTTTCTTTGGGTTACTAACTACGGCTATTCTAATCCAAAACAAAAAACTCCAAAAGCTTCGACAACACCAGACAAAAAATAAAATTAAATACTGCTATGGAAAAGAGTGAATAGCTTTGTAGCTCCGAACAACAAGTTTGACGTATCACCACCACCAGCAAAGCAATTTACCTGCATACATACAATTGAAATCCAATTCAAAGAGAGAGAAGTACGCGATGGTCCATGAAGTGTAACTTTTGATGCGTATGGATTCATTGTTGGGGTGTACTTCGTAGCTAGTAAAAACCTGCCTAATGAAAGGGTGTGGTTAAAAAGGCTACGCATAGGTTTGGAAAATCGGTGACAGGAAGCGAAGGAAGGGTGTGCTAGGGTAATGCCGCCAA
This sequence comes from Lepidurus apus apus, assembly GCA_022832285.1. Taxonomy (NCBI): domain Eukaryota; kingdom Metazoa; phylum Arthropoda; class Branchiopoda; order Notostraca; family Triopsidae; genus Lepidurus; species Lepidurus apus. The sequence goes on along the minus strand of JAGJRO010000074.1, from coordinate 544,004 downwards.
ACCTCCGTAACACATCCAAAAATTCCCCAAAACACATGACAATTCGACTTCCCGTCATTCATCGTATCCGTCTGCCCTATTTTTCGATTCCCCCCTTCAAAACCCCCTTTTTAAAGGTACTAGGAGCTTATTTGGGCACGTGTGCGCAATTGAGAACCCTTTTTTTTGAAACTGTTAAATCGAGAATTCGAGTACGATTTAATACCAGAAGTATCGCACCAAAATTGAGAGAATTGGGGCCATGCATTCCGTGAGCTTTGTCACGCTGCATAGAAATCCCACACGTTTTTCTGACCATACATGGGAAGGATCGGCCTAATCTGCATATCAACTTCACCAAACCAGATTCTCCCAACATGTCCTATATATCTCGAGGCTCTTAACACGTCCATCTGGCCTGAGCGAAAGAAGCACTTTCTCCACGAGTTTCAATCCCTTTTTTTAAAAAAGCTTAATGTGTTTAATTTGTGAACTCATTTCTTACCATGACTTTTAATCTTGAGATATTTTGTTTTCGTAGGCTGAGGCTGAGGTTGCCGCCTTGAACCGACGTATCCAACTCTTGGAGGAAGACTTGGAGCGCAGTGAAGAGCGTTTGGGCACTTGCTCCACCAAGTTGGCCGAAGCCTCCCACTCCGCTGATGAATCCGAGCGGTAAATTAAGCGGAATCAAGCTTATCTATTTTATCTTTTAAAAATATTGGTAAAGCGACCATCTGACGATTATTCCGACCTAGACGTCGGAATCTAAGAGGTTTTTGGCTCCAAAACGTGCCGATTTTGCATAGGGGGATTTCAGTCTACGAACTCAAACCGGTTTACAGTAAATCGAGTAGGTGAAAGGATTTTCGAGGTTCAATAACTTTAAAAAAGCATAAAAATTCGTTTCTTTTGCGAAGAAATCCGAAGTTTTCTGAAGAGAAAATGAAAAAGATATAGAAGCAATTAAAATGCTGCTGTTTTTAAGCGAAAAACATTTAGAATCGGATTAGTAAGGATGAGGATCACTTCGTGTTGCGTGGGAGGAAAAGCATGTTTGAATCTTAACGCATTTAACGTTCAATCTTACCTTGAATTCAAATTTTGCCCGTATTTTGAATATTTGCACTCTAATACCTCACGATTGGATGGATTTTTAGCCTAGGAAAAGTAATAATTAGCTTGTTTAGTGATTAATATGTGTGCGTTGATTTCATATTTCGTGAAAAACTAACAATTGTGTTTTGTCTGTTTTTTGTGTTGTTTCCTTTTTTTATTTTTGTACCTTATTATCCGGATGTTCCTGATGACCTTATTTATCCTGGAATTGGCATGTGCATGGCGTTCAGAATACGCAAAGCCCTCGAAAACCGCACCAACATGGAAGATGATCGCGTGACGATTTTGGAAGCCCAATTGTCACAAGCCAAGATGATTGCCGAGGAAGCTGACAGGAAATACGAAGAGGTGCGTAGAAGCCTACACAAAGTTCAAAATCCACAGAAAGGAATTTTTATTAGGAATTTGTTGATTTCGAAGGCTCAAAATTTCAGTATAAGTTTATGTTTTACAATCTATAGAATCATTGAGGGAGCTCTGGGCTTTAACGTATTCCACGGATGCAAAACTACTCTTAGGACTGTGTTGGTAATAGGACTCTTCCTCGGCGTAATTTTTTCCGGTTTTCTTTTAGAGTCGACCAGAGAGAAATCGAACTATTTTAATCATGTATTTTATCCACCAGTATGCGCAAGGTGTTGGAGAACCGCTCCTTGTCCGATGAAGAGCGTATGGACGCCCTGGAGAATCAGTTGAAGGAAGCGCGGTTTTTGGCTGAGGAAGCTGACCGCAAATACGACGAGGCGAGTCTTTGCTCCCCCGAGAATGCATAATTACCTTAGTTTTTATTCGACCATTTTTTTATTATTATTTTTCCTAACCAGAAAGGTAGTACTCTTGGTTTTGTAGGTTCAACTAATTTTCTAGGAGCATGACATTACTGCAATAATCAGTTGTGCTGTGATCTGATTCCCTTCAGAGATGAAAACTCCACTCGTCTGTTAACACTTACCACAGCATGATGCGAGATATTTGTTCTCCACCTTCCTTTTTTTTATAACCGTAACAATTCGTTTGGACCGTAATGTGGAGTATGTCTAGCTCGTCTGGTGTGACTTTAACCCTCCCCGTTTAGCGAGTTTTCGAAGGGGGATAATGTAACATGTTAACCGTGAGCCCCGAAATCTGGGTGATTGATGAAGGAATTTTGTATATAGGTGGCCCGTAAGCTGGCCATGGTTGAAGCTGACTTGGAACGCGCAGAAGAGCGTGCCGAGACTGGTGAATCGTAAGCCTTAATTCACCTTTTAATTTGCAGATTGGTTGTTGAGCAAGTTATGAGTGTTAAGTTTTTTTTTTGTGAAGATAATGTGAGTTGAATTTTGGGAATGAAGCCAGAGCTACCCGTTTTTTAATACTATTTTTTTTACACCGTATATCGCATGGTGTTGTGTGTTTGTGTGAAAACTGACTCGCATGGTTTTCCTATTTGTATTTGGTTTTTTGGTTAACCGCAGGTTGCTCGCAAATTGGTGATGCTTGAAAGCGATTTGGAGCGTGCAGAAGAACGTGCTGAGCTTGGCGAGCAGTAAGTTTGGTTGGGCACTTTGTATAGTTTAAGTTTACACGCTTTCTCTGTGTTGCTACGAATGTGTCACGGTTTGGGCATGATATTCTTCTTCTTATTATTATTATTTCTTGAGAATGTTTAGTAGTTAAAGAATTTATATTTTTACAGGAAAATCGTGGAGCTTGAAGAAGAATTGCGTGTCGTAGGCAACAACCTCAAGTCCCTTGAAGTGTCTGAAGAGAAGGTAAATTTGGCTTTTTATATTAAAAGTTTATCAAATAATTACAATACGAAAATTCTAAAATATTTCGATCATTGAAACCAAATCCTTCCTCACCTCATTTTCAATCCTTGAAACCTCTGACCGCGTTCACCATATGGCTCGTGTTTAGGCCAACCAACGTGAAGAAGCCTACAAGGAGCAAATTAAAACGCTCACGACCAGGCTCAAGCAGGTACATGTACCGCGGCAAAATCTCTTGTTTGAAAGAGTGCAGCTTGAGTTTCGGCACATGCATCCAGATTTTAGTTTAGCCCTTCCTCACAAACACCTTTAGACCCCCATCCTTTTTAAACAAACCCACACGACTTCCCTTGCATTTTGACTGTGCTGTTAGTAATTGCGTTGACAGATAGCATTGCACGGTTTTACTGTTTTGCGTTTGTCCTTCCTGACCTTTATAGGCCACAGCCCGTGAAGAAGCATACGAAACTCAAATTAAGTCGTTGACGTCAAGACTTAAGGAGGTAAGCCCATCATTTCTGTTAAAAAAAATGAAAGAGTAAACAAAGAAAAATTTATAGCCAACATGACAAAAGTTTTAGTTTCAGGTAAGCTTTGATTGGCGTGGATAGTTTTTTGCACGTAGTTAAGTAATTTGCGTTGTTGCTGAAGCATGTTGAGCTGTACTTCGTGTTATTTTACGATAAATTTTTAAAAAAAGCCAGAAACTGATAACATTTATCTATTCACAGGCTGAAGCCCGCGCTGAATTTGCTGAGCGCTCCGTACAGAAGTTGCAAAAGGAAGTGGACAGACTGGAAGGTACGATTTACGTTTTTTGGGAATGTTTTTTTTTTTATTTTATTCCCTCCCCCCAAAAGAATAGAAGTATCATTTGTAACATTAATTTTTTACGCAACTCAAACACAAATATTAACATGATTAGATTCGTTGGATATGAATTGTGACTAATCTCAAATCTCGTGTTTGTGTGTGATTTTTGTTTAAATTAACACGCATGGGCCTTGCAGACGACCTATTAGCCGAAAAGGAACGGAACAAGATCCTGCAAGAGGAGATGGAGTCCACATTGCAAGATATCCAAAATATGTAAAAACAAGAGTGTAGCCACGCCCGTTTGAATCCGTTTCGCATACACATACATACAGGTTTGGAAGCAACTTACTCTTTATTTTCCTAACGAACCAAAACACATTTCCTGCTTCGACATGTTCAGCATTTTTGCTCGCTTTTTTTTGGCGTTTTAATTCTCCGAATCGTCTTTTTTGACGACAAACCTTTTATACTCGGATTTTACGATATAGATTTACCTCGTGGCGTCCTTGCAAGTCCTAATTAGCTATAAATTACTCCTTACGGAAGAATGCTAATAGGAATTGTCAGAGCATCTGATTTTATTGCTGCGACTTTCCTTTTTTTATTTATAACGCTTGGTTTCGTGATGCAAACAGTTTTTCAATGTCGCAACTGGTTAGCGTTCTGTTGGTGGGATATTTTTTTGCCAGTTATCTAACCTGTTCAATCTAGTTACAAAACAAATTAACTGTTTTGTATCTTAACAGCAGAACTCAATTAATTGCTTGCCATTGGAGGGAATTTGCTAGACTTCCTTGCATGGCGTGGGTAAATAACATAAGTTAAACGAAAAAGTAGACTTGCACAAGTTTGGATTCATTTCGGCACTTCTTTTAGTAGTATTACACAAGTTTGGATTCACTTCCGCACTTCTTTTAGTAGTACTGTTGCCGATTATAATAGTAGATATAAAGTTTAGCGAACGTTTTTCTTTGGCGAACGTTTTTGACTAACACGAGACCTAAAGACAGGACGGAAAGGCTGGAGGCGTGGCTTACGGTGGGTAGACAAACCAGGAACTCGGAACGTTCTCTCTTGCATGCAAACTATCTTTTATTTCTTACTTATGATTTATTGCGGGAAATTTTGACTTGAAAGACTTACGGACAGGCTAGGTTTGGTGGCTAATGGTGGCTTTGTTTTTCTTTTGTTTTCTTTCCGTTCTTCCTCTCCCCTATTTCCGCACATTTACCATACTTCTAGACGAACTGGTGCACGAAAAGGAGAAGTACAAGTCCATCACGGACGAGCTGGACCAGACTTTCTCAGAATTGTCGGGCTATTAAAAAACAAATACAGAAATGCCAACTTCTTCCTCCTCGTCCTCCTCTGCTGCCACCTTATGGTTCGCTTACAAACTCTGCTTGTTGGCCCCGCCTTCCTCTGTTGCCTTTCAACAGCAACTTCTTACCACACAACTTTTTGGAGGGGCAAACAAAACAAAAGTTTTATTATCATTACTTAAATAGGGTTGTAACTTAATCTTTAACTTTGTTCTTTTTTAGTTACTAGCACAACCTATTATAATTTTCCTTTCTGTCAAATTTCTTGATATTTTTCTTTCTGTCTTGCCCTGACAAATTTTCTTTTGCCTCTCCTGAATACATTATTTATTGGTGTATAAGTTTCGAAAAACACAAAAAAACGTCTGTAATATTTGGTTCTGCATAAATTAAGACCAGTCACTCTTCGCCGCAATTCTTTTCATTTCGTTTGCGAGTTTCCAAACATCCTCTATACTCTTGTCTTCTCTCGAGCTTCGCTTCAATATAAACCACTTTCCGCTCACATTTACCAATACCTGCTGGATCAGACTTTGGGGGAACGCAAAAGGTGCTGGGTTTGGGGCTAATTTCATTTTATTATTTCGAAAAATCTAAATATATTTTTTTCAGTATTAATAATCCAATTTCTACCACTTTTAGATGAATTGGTGCACGAGAAGGAGAAATACAAAGCCATCGCAGACGAAATGGACCAGACCTTTGCAGAATTGGCGGGCTATTAGAACAAGAAGAGAAAACGGATTCAAAAGAGAATAATATGGCTTCCTGTATAATTTACTTTTTTTTGGTCTCCTTTTTCGCTCTCACTGTCCGACTTCCCCACCTTAAAGAATACTTATATTTTTTCTTTTTAGTTTCCATATATCCCTTGCCACGTGCTTGGTTAAATTATTAGATTATTCATGGCTGTTAGAGGGTGGTTAAATTATATTGTTTCCCTTTTCTCTTCTTTTATCCGTTACCTCCCCATTTCATTCTTTCCAGACATTTTATTTTTATTTTTTTCACATAGAGGTGGAGCTAGTACAGACAGAAGACAGATTCGATTTATTTATCTTATGTTCTTCGGTTGTGTTTAAACGGAAAACGGCCATTTAGCTTTTGCTTTAATCACTGCCGGGTTTCATTACAGACAAAAAAAAAGAAAACTTGCAAACGTGAACTGTCTTGGGTTGCATAACTGAAAAGCAAACTAGAAAGGTCAAAGATTCATCTCCTCCACAGTTTTTCAACCCTCCCAAAATCATAAGATTCTGGTTTCCGCCCATTACAGTTTATACAAAAGACCTGTCTTGAACACTTTTTTGAGAGCACAATTGCTGGTGAACCTTGATTTTTTTTCTTGGCTTGTAGAGTGGTGCGAAACTTATTATAATACCAGTTTTTTGTCAACTACTCCCAAGTTCTTTTTTTCTAAGGTGTGTTCTTTCCATGTCTTGCAATCGGCATCGTTTATTTTCCAGATTAAATAGAGAGAGAGAACGCTCTATTAAGGAAAGAACAAAGGGACATCTCTGCAATGTGTCTGCAATCTTAAAACGCTGATTCGTAAAATCAGTCAAAAGCTCCATATTGGAGCGTATACCGTTAAAGGTATTAAAAGTATTGAGTATTAGGAAGTGTAGCTTCTTTTTATTATGCAAATCTTCACAATCGAGGCACGGAAAAAGCGTAAACAACAAATTAGCTGCACATCTGTGGAGAATTTGGAGAAGTGTGTGAGGAGCAACACACTAACCGTCTTTAGGAGTTTATTTCTTATTATTAAAAAAAAATTATAATTGTGGTAGACGTTATCGCACCGTGGAATTGGAACTGTGCGTTTGGAGTTCTGGGCCTAATAAGGGTGGCACGATCTCACAGGCACAGCCACTGCGTATTTTGATGTAGTCGAGTCGATAATTAGTTTCAGAGAAGGAGTCCCGCACGAGGGCGTAACTATACGAGTATTTCTGCACACACCTGGACACTTTCTTGAGTTTCGAGTCGACAAAGCGACAGGGTTTATTGGCGTCCAAGAAATCCGCTTCGCATGAGCGTTCATAGAATCGCTGGCCGATCTCGCCTTGGCGGTACAACTCCACGTGGTGGCCCGACATGTTGATTCCGCCCAGTGGCTCCACCATTTCGACGACCGAAGGACAGCACTCGAGCGTCTGCGAATCGGTTACGCCGTCACCTTGGGCCAACAAGTGGAGCAACTCTCTGTGTTTCCGTTTATTCCGCGATGCCCAATCCCGTAACTTCTTCCCGCGATTCTTTCGAGTGTCACTTTGATGGAGGGGAGTCTCTGTCTGTTTTGGCTTCTCGGAACTTGGTTTCGATTTAGCCTTTTTTGGTTTTGGGTGTTTGGATTGCGCTGGGGAATGATGGCGGTTCTCCGTGAGGTCTGCAAATCCATCCTCTTTTTCGATCCTCCGATTAGTGGCAGGACTCCTACGTTTGGGGCGAGCAATGACCAATTAGCAAAAAATAACTTGTCACGGGTCCCGAAGTCTTGGCGTTCAAGTCACCTGCTTGCCATGCACCCTCCTCCAAAAAAAAAAACAAAAAAAAACGAGACGAGATAATGAGTGTGCTTGCATGCAAAAGGAGGCGAGCCAGAACTATAGGAAGAATGTCCTAATGGTATAGCGCTTTTGCCGGTTCACCTTGCCACGTGTAGAAACAACCCAAGGTATCACCGAAAGTCGATTAAAAAGGAATCTTTGTCCAAGAAAGAAGAGTCAAAGTCCAAGAAAGAAGAGGAAAAATATTACATTTCTCAGAACCGGAAAATCTTATTGGCTCCAAAGTCACAAACACAAGCCCAAGTAAAAAAAAAAAATAAAAAAAAATAGTTTTCTTAATTGAAAAGCAAATTGCATTGAGGACACACAACCAGAGCAGGTTATTGTGTGGTTGCAGCAATACTTTTGCCCGTTTGACAACTTCTCCCGTCGCGCAGTCGAGTAGATGAGGAGCCAAGCCTTCGTTTAGCTAATCAATGAAACGCGATACAGAGAGCTCCGATCTCAAACGATCTCGAAACCAGCGTAAAAAAATCTTTAATTTAATTTTTTTTCTAGGATTTTTTTTTTTAAAGGGATACGATACCATCAGGCAGTAGAACTTGCGCAATATCTTTTATTTTTTTGAAGGGGGAAGAGGACTTTGGTTGGCTACATGCATCCAGTTAATTGAATTCTTGGTTCAACGAAACCTCGATAAAACCTCGGCCGAAGGACGGCAGTATTTCAAATAATTCAATTTTAAGCCTAGACGACACCCTTGTTGCTATGCAAAGTTTGCCTACCGTGCCTGTTAGGCATACTAATGGTGCTTAGAGGGAAGCAACCAACAATGAATTTCTTCGCTATATGCCGACCGCGACGAGATGACTCGTTTCGAAACCAGCGCTAGACTCAGTTCAGACCGACTGTCTTGTTTTGGTCGGAGCGTGTTACCGAGCTTTTTAGAATCCCATTAAAACCCCTTCGTTGTCACTTGTTGCCCCTGCTGACGCTCAGTGAGTGGGTAGGAATTTGAGCTCGACCTCATAAAAACCGAGATCCTTTTCCCGAAAATGTCCGGTTTTCCCCAAAGCAACAGGTCCTTTTGCACGCAACAATGAAATCTTGAAATCGTTCCTACCAAACTGTATTCCCATGGACTCAGACTGGTTTTGTTTCGCTCGAACCGTGTTTACCAATAAGCTTTTCAAACCCGATTCAAACCTTCAATGTCACTTGTAGCCGCCCAATGATGTTGGGTGTCAGCAAAAATATGACGTCCGTTAAGGTTAAGATATCCAATCACCTTCTTCTAAGTGCTTGCAAGATCCAACACCAATTTAGGTACTGTATATCCTGGCACTTAGCTTCCTTGTCTAGAGCTCTGTCAACTTGGAAAATAAAAAAAAATAAAAACAAAAAATAAAATTTACCATCAGCGGTTGAAACTGATTCGTGGCAGCCGGTTGTTAAGTGGCGACGACGGTTTTGGCAAAATCTCGTAAAACAGAATCTGAACTAGCGATAATTTTCGGTGTCAGCAGCTTTTACAGATTTTTTAAGCCAAGTTCGGGAGACTCGATAAGAAAGCGGATTCTTGTCTGGTAGCACATAAAGTCGTCCCCCCCCCCCCCCGAAGAGTCTTGTCGCATAGTAATAGGAAAAGCCGGTTGTTAAATTAACAGGTGTGGATCGTCGTTTGGTTTTGCGGCATCGTCTTCCAACTAGTTAGCACAGAGCAGCGAAACTTGCTCTTCCTCCAAACTCTTTATCTTTTTTTCCTAACATCTCCGTACGGGACTTTGTCTAAGTGTCCTTTACTGTGCTGTGCTTCAAACATGGAAAAAGTATTAGGAAGACCAAACACCAAACTACAGCCAAAAGCCCAGCAATAGGAATGTAGTCACGTCGCCCATATACGGCGGTGACGGGTGTTATGACACGCCGCGTGCATTCAAATTCATTCGTCTCATAACTGCAAGACTTTGTCTCATTGCTTACAAGTCTGATAGGTCGGCAACTATATTGCATTATTTCAAACAAAACAAACTGTAACTGTAACAAACTTAGCATGCTCGTACCAAGCGGAGATTAGAGAAGTTGAAGAAAACCGGTAAGGAAATGTAAATATATGCAACTGTAATTGGGACAAAATCTGGTAAAAGTACAACTTACTGATGAGGGGATTCTAATGAAGTCATGGCAAGAAGTGGGTTCGAGGGGATGGACGTTGTGGTGGTGGGGTGCTTCTTATGGTGCTTGTGTTTGTTCTTGGTACCTTTGTCCTTCTTGGGGGAGGAGGTGGAGGTGGAGGCAGTGGTAGTACTACTACTGGCGTCGCAGATGATTGTTACCAGCAAAATTGCCTATAGAACGCAGAAACGCAACTTTGACTGTACAATTTCACAATACAGGTACGAATCCCTCGCCAAACACTGTCAACGTTGTTTATTAATGGAAATTCTTGGGGGAAAATAGGAACCACCGTATCCCCTGATGAGCAACAAGCCCCACTTTGTCAAAAGCTTACAAGTTTTAACGAGAATTTGAAAACTTGGGAATTTGAAAGGTGGTGGTGCGTTATGCGTATGCGTGCGTGTGCGTGGGAAAACGGCAAACAAACAATCGCGAGGGATATTTGTGTTTCATCCAAAAGGTGGTTGCAGCAGCTCCTCTGTCTCGTTATGATAAAGTTGTTGAGTCATGGTCCCAAAGTAGCTTTTGGAACCGTCAAGACGTTTCCGCAAAGTGGGAGAAACTCCGTGACTTTTGGTCCAATGGTGATAAGATAACATGTTCGACTTTCTCAAATTTTTGCCAACCTTTTTTAGTGATCGACACACAAATGTATTGCTTTAAACGCGTTGTCGCACTCAAAAGGTCTGCCAATTAATTTTACTCAACGTTCAAGTCTATCCTGCGCCTTTCTGTTAAACTCTTCAGGTTTCTCCTCAACTCTGACATATATCTCCCCCAACGAACACGAAAGCTTTAAGAAAAAAATAATTGGGAGAAAACCTTCCCTACATGAAGTGTGTTAACTGTGGAGGAGGGTAAAACACTCTCCAGACGTGTTAAAAAAAATTAAAATGTATGTATAAAATGAAGGTGAAGTCGAAAATGGCCATTTGACTATCTGACTTGTAAAGTAGCCGCATTCCTGACATTTTCAGTTCCTATTTGGGTCTAAAGGGGGTCTTAAAACGAGGTCTTGGGTGATTTGTCGCTTCGACAATGGGTTTTCTGGCCTGTCAAAGATTCCGAGGCGCGCAAACAACTCGAGAAGCGAAGGAAGAAGATAATCTCATCAAATCTGGCCACAATGCTCTGACGCTTCCCTCTCAATGAGCCTTTAAAAATTATTACATGCTTACCAGGAGGGTGGGAAAGAGCTTTTGAAAAATTCCAAATAAAATTCCTACATTTCTCAAGTTGTAAAAACCTCAGCGTACAAGAATATAAAAGGGGTTAAGGGGGTTCTCAAAACCTTTGGGGGTTTTGGAGCTGGTACATGTGAATGTAGTGCCTTGGCAGTTATAGTGGCAAACGCCCCAATATGCATAACAGTGGGGAGGGGATTTAACGAAGGATGGGATTAAAAGTTGGCAAGTTTGCCCCAGCTGCTGAGGAATTGATTTTCGGGATGGCAAAGGATGTTTGCGTTTGAGTCAGGTATAGAATGTGCAGTATATACAGAAGAAGAGAAGAATGTGACACACCCGCCCACCTCGACGTGATATTTCGGCCCCTTACGCATTCTCTGGAGTCACTCCATAGAAAGATTTCAAATGACCAGACAAGTCTTTTGTCACCACTCGCTGACCAAGGCTTCCGAATCGTGACGTCATTGTCGCACACTTTGTACTCCCCAACTTTAAAAAATTCCAAGTTCTTACGTACTGCACACATGCACGCTTACGCGTACGCACGCACCAATTCCTTCGCGTAATAGAATATACTGATCATATACATATTCGAACGAAAAGGTTAGACACGAAAGATCTCAAAGAACATTGCAGATATTGATTCTCCGGTTAAATAATTCCGAATCATTCTGAATAATCACTCGCGGATCTTGGTTGAATTTGAAATAATTTAAAATCATTAAACATAATCCCGTAATCCCGTAGATTACAAGTTTTTTTTTAAAGTTTATTAAGTTTATTTTAAGTTTTTTTTAAAAGTTTATTAAGTTTATTTTAAGTTTTTTTTTAAAGTTTATTAAGTTTATTTTAAGTTTTTTTTTAAAGTTTATTATTTTAAGATTACAAGTTTCTCAATTTTGAACGAAAGAATACTGAAATCCAGAAAAAGATTCCCCGAAAATCTGAAAATTATCAGAGAAATACGGAAATTCTCAATTCTCCAAAAGTCCTATCAGTAGAGTTTTTGCCATGTTTCAGCGACATAATAAAGAAAGCATCTGTTAAATTAAAAAAAAAATCAAGGGAATGTAAAAGAGAACGTAAATAAAGAATACAACAACAGGCGTCGTTTAAATTTAAAAAATAATAATAATTAAATAATTAAAAAATACAAATATAAGAAGTATGCACTCTTGGTATTAATTATCCTGTATGTTTTTTTCAGAATTGAGAAATAATAAAAAACTTGATTAAAAGTCAACTTACGGCTAAGATCACGAAAATCACCAGGCGCATTGCGGGTGGGAGCAGAGCCTAAAAAAGCCCGGTAGGAAACTACATCCGAGGAGGAACCCAATTTGGCTCATGGAGAGCCCATACAATTGCAACGATCAATGTAAAGAATTAAAAAAATAAGGAAGTAAATGACTTAAAATCCGCCTCTCTGCTTTTGCAGCAGTCCCTTACATCACAAAATCACTTTGAAAGTTGACACTTATAGTCACTTACAGTGTATCTCGGTTAATAGGTTTGTGAGTATAACTTTAGAATTTCAATCCAGAAGCACTGGCGTCAAGTTAAGTGACTTTTTGTAGTAAGTACGGCAATTAACCCACAACTTTCCGAAACACTCGGCGATGTTTTCACACTTGGCCAAAATAAGGGCCTATCTGTGTTGGTAGCAATAAAAACATGATTGACAACCACTGGTAGCGCAAGTCGTGAAATACATCATGAAATTCATCCGGGTCGGTCCCAATCTTCAAAGGCAAGTGTGTGCAAGTCCGATTCCCAAACTCGTTTTTTGGTCGTTGAAATCACTTTTGCTCCAGTCTCGTTGCACTACATAACCTTCTCAAGTACGGAGCACACACATTAGGTCACTCTGATTTTCGGCGTCGATTTCCATACTGTTAATATAGGGTTGGCCACTTATTCAGCTTGCGTTTACAACGATCCAATAACCGCCAGAACTATGTGGGAAAAACGATCTCACAATTTCGGTTCGGCAACTGCAGCAAAAGAGTGGAAGCTGAGGCAAGTTGGAGCTCATTTGGCGACCATATAGGCCTGAGCCACGCGGACGTTTATATAGTGTGGGCGCATAAAAGCCAGAGAACTTCCTTTTCGAATTTGGGGCGGTCCTATGGCTGCCGACAAGGGGCGGAGCTTACTTTGGGATTGGTATACTGTACTATTACTATTATCACAACTTTGGGACCACGTTTCAACGCTATTCTATGAATTTCTCCTAATTATTGAAGAAATAAACGAATTTCCTCCTCGATAAAGATTGGATTTTTCTAGCTCCAAACTCACGTGGAATTTGCTTCGGAATGTTAATTTGGACACGACCGTCTTAGCAGGCATTGGCAAATATTTGGTAAAAAATGGAAAGAAAAGCAAGGCCAGACAATGCGACAGACAACTTGACTAAAGTTGACGTAAGCTCTCCAGCATGCGTACTTAACAATGTCTTGTCCTCTTGTTTGGGGGTTGAACAAAAGATGAGCAAAAACCTACTGCTATATCTCCTTTTTATAGTGTACAAAAAATAGTTACTAGTCACGGGAAAAGCAAGTGACGTCGAGGAAATCCCTCGCTATGATGTCACAATGGTCAAAAGAGTTGCAAGTTTCTGGTACATGTATTATAGATCGCGTACCCGGATAAAGGGTCAAGTTTCTTTCATTGCGATTCAGTTTCGTTTATAAATAGAAAAATCTTGGGGTGAGGAGGGTTGTAGCGTAAAAAATCTATTGGGAAGAAGTTCCGGCTTGAAGAAATTAATTATTTTCTTGTTTCCTTATACTTTCAAGGCTTTTCCTTTCAACCATTGGCTATTGTTGCGGACTCGTGTGTGTCAATCACATATACCAGGCAAATATCAAGTCTACTTTAATGATGGGTGGGTTTTGGAGATGGAAATTAGAGGGAAGAGGGGAATTCCAGCGGGAATTCTCCGGCCAAGTTCGTGAAGGACCGCACAGCGTGCTTAATATAACCCCGTTCGTTCTTTTTTTCCCCTTTCTAAATTGTATATGGAAGGGAAAATTGCATTGCTGGTGTACAATGCTATAAATGTATCTGTATAAGAATATAAGATCCCTAAAGTTCCGTACCAGGATATGGTTACAGAAGGATATGCCTCCGATGGTTCAAATGGTCCAACTTTTCCCTCCAAGAAGGAACCTTTTTTCCTGAAAAAAATCCCCTAATTATCCATTGTTTTCTTTTTTTAAGAAACAAATCCTAATAAATTCTTTGAAAATAGTCACGCATTTTATAAATAGTTTAAGATTAAAAGAAAGGTCCAATGTCTATTAGATTAAGGAAGGATTATAGCTTTTGGTGTGATTTTGCAAAAGTTCAACAGTGACTCGACAATCCGTACGCGAATTGAGATATTTTGTGGGCCAATAAAGGATACGCTACCGCTTGTTTTCTTTTTTTTTAGTTTTTTTTTTTACACTTTATTAGCCCCAAAAAACGGGAGATACCCTGAACAAGACACGGCGCTTTCAGAAAAAGGCGCACTGAAAAGGATAATTGGGACATTTCATCTGTCACAGCCTATTAGGGTTGCCTTTAAGTTGAAGGACATGTTAAACAGTAAAGCCCCTTTTTCCTGGCAACAAAAGCAAAAGGCCTCGATTTCCGATGCGGAAGTGAAACATGAGAGCTTCTAACGCTTCTAACCTTCCACTTATATGTATACACACAAACGTGTGTCTATTGCAATACCTCAAAGTTAATTGTTCTTTCCACAGCGTGGCACGAAAACCCGTGTTGGTTACAATATTGGCTATCAATATTGAATATTATCAACAAAACTCGAACAAATACTATTATGCAGTTTAACTCCAATGATCTTTAGTTTCGCTTCAACGCTGTATAGATAGGCTTTAATATAGTACAATATATATAATATAATAATAATAATAATATAATATAATAATAATGTAATATAATAGAATAGAATATAGAATATAATAATAATAATATAATATAATATAGTATAGGCTAGCTTTGCTGTCCATGATAACATGGGAACGCAGAAGTAATCTTAATTAAAAAAAATGCATACAAATTCTTGGCAATAATGTACGTAATGCTAACGAGGAGGACATCATCAATTTGCAAAATGCGAATTAATTTTTCAAGTACGCATAAAAAGGCAAAATTGCGAATTGGGAAAATCTTGTCCTGGACATTTTTTTTTCATTTATTAATCGGCGTAGGCAATAGCCTATTGCCAATCTATATATTAGTCGCTTGATGTACAAAACTTAACAACATTGAGCTAAATTACAGGGGGGGAGGGGGGGGAGAGGGGAGGGAAGAAGGTAGGGAAAGGGAGGGTATGTTGAAGGAAATTTACTGTGGAGAAAATTTCGGTGTGTCCTGGACATTATTTTAAGAGTGTTTGAAAGAGTATTTTAAGAGTATTTGGAAATATCCCATGCAAAGTGAGTACGTGGTAATAAGGTTATCCCTAAGGGTTATCCTGCTTGCCGTCTTAGATGCGCAGAAGCAATGCGCGTTCATAGACACCCATACAAAGCACTGCGGAGTCTCGGCAACGCGACACAAGAGCGACAGGTCCGTAATCCAACACGTTCTCCGGAAAAGAATGACAAACGGGAGTCATGTAAACCAAGTTTTTCGACCAAGTACAAGTTTTAACGATTCTCATCACTGAAAGTTGATGAGAATCGTTAACCTAACCGAACCTAATTCATTTCCAATCCAACTACCAATTTTCAACTCGAATTTTCAACTAAGGTTCTGCGGTAAAAACCACCAGCGCGAAACATGACATCGTTTTGTCATTGTTTTCCGGAGAACGTGTAGCAGCACTATGACACTATAGTGTCATTTATGACCACGGGATTTTTAACCGGAGAACCTGTTGCCATAATCTTATAAGGGTCCAATAGTATTTAGTGTTTAAAAAAGTCTGTGTTCCTTTCTTAAGCGAAAATGAGATTAAAAGACGAGTTAAGCCGCATTAAAAATTACGTCACAAGGACGATAGATCCCGACAGTAGGACGACGGAGAAGAGTTCTATGCTAGCAACTTTCCCTAAAAGGATTTTGTTGGTGCTTTGGGAACTTTGTCTGCTAAATGTCTGGTGGTTTCGCAACTTTTAAGAACCATATAAGGACTTAATAGCATCATGGGGTTTATTACCGAACCAAACACGCCTGTTCGGTCCAGAGGTACAATTTTCATGGGAGAAAGTATACTACCTAATATTTATGAGTAGATTTTATGCGTAAATTTTACGATTTTTTTACGAGTAAAAGAAAGGAGACTATTGACAATATTAGCTTCTGTTTAAGGGAATTTCTGAAACGCCCCTTTCATTATGGAAATTTGAAGATACAAGTCGCCGACGTGGTAAAAAGTCGCCATGATAGTTCCATTAACATTATATTCATAAACAAATATATGAATTGAGGTTTCCAAACACGCAGGAAACCGAACTATTAATTACTTCGAGACTGATTAATTACTCCGACGAAACTTCCAAAAGGTATCACTGGTTAACCACATTAATTGATAACGACTTTTTTGAATAACGCGAACAACTAATATAATTAATCCATGAGTGGTACATTTGTTATATGTCTCAAATGGGGCCAGTCACTTAGAGAACAATACCAAGTATTGTTAGTTTTGTTCTCCCACTTAACTAAAACAAAAATTTCCAAAACAAAAATGCCGATTTCTTCCCGTATACGGGTGCAGCTGATGAAATGCTACACGCTCACTATGTCCCTACATGTAAAAACTCGAAAGGGAAATTTGGGTTAATCACGTCTTCCCTTTCTTTCTGAAACCCAATTTTATGCTTCTCGTATGACGGCGCAAAATCACGATGACAAATTTTGGCTCAATTAGTCCGTACCAACTTTACATAACGGGAATAAGCGACAGATGAGACCCTTATAAGACGAGTTTTTATACGCTGCCAAAAAGATGAAACAAATCCGGTACCTAGTACCTCTAATGCCAAAATAAATTCTAAAAATAAAATGAAATTGTAATGTTACAATAAAAGAACAGAATTTGAAAATTGTAACACAATTTATTGTATACATAGCTTACAATTATTTATGGTATATTTACGAATTCTTTTAAGTGTAGCCCGCTTTCTTGAGTGCAATATACTTACAAAAATCCGTAAATTTACAATACGTATATTTATATCTTAGAATTTTCTAATTTTAAGAAATTAGAATTTCTTAGAACTGGAAAATTTTCTAATTCTAGAATTTTCTAGTTCTAAGTGAGAGCGTAATTACCTTCAAATTACCTTCAATATTACCTTCAAATTCTCTTCTTATATTATAATATTAAATGTCGTCGTATTTTTACATTTTCTTTATTGTTATTATTATTATCATTTATTGCAACATATAAGGCGCAAAGCCTCTTTGAATTTATTGGCATACAAGGTAGCGGGTACCAGAAAATCTGTGCAGCTATGGTAGCACGATGTAGTGACTTGAGTGACCCCCAAACAGCTGTTGGATCTTTAACCAATGATTGGAAAAAAGCACGTAGCCAAAGTTGTGTAACAAACTCCCTTCACAATTGTCATTCCACTTTACAGTTTTACGTTTTTTTTATTTTTTATTCGTTTTTTTTTTTTACCTATGCAGCGTATATACACATTCAGACGACTCTTCTCCAGAAGGGGATTTGCAGTACCCGTAACTTTCACCTTAATCCGATTTCTGCATCACTATTATGGTATTAGCGAACGACAATTTCCAGTTCGCAACAAGGGGCGTTTTAAAGCTTGTCGAGACGAAAATATATGGTCCTATATAACCCTTCATGTTCTGACAATGAAAACGACAAAAGAAGCAAAGATAATACATTTTAAGTTACGCTGCTTTTTGCTAGCATCTTATCTGTTGGGCGACTGACTTAGCACACTCAAAGTAGGTTAAGGTTAGACAACATTTCTGTTGCGAAACAGTGACGGAACATTGTAGAGTTAACAAACGCCCCTTGTAATTGGCTAGAGCAAATCTATCGGATCTTGAGTTCTCCTATAAATTAAGAACAAAAAAAATATGCCACGTGTAACTTTCCTGACAACGTAAAGTATGTTTTGGACAATTACAAAATGTTGGACAACTACTTTGAACGTAAAAAAAATAAATAAAAAAAAAATAACTCGAAATGATTTCCATGAAAGCTGTAACGAAAGATTCCGTTTTGGGCTTAATTGACCCAAGTCTGCCTGGAAAGCAAGCTGGATAGTTCTCCTTCTCATACCGCAAAAGTGTGGTTAAAATGATTAAAAAACGGGGGAGTCCCTTTCAATTTAGCTGGTACACAACTTGACTGAACCAGAAGTTATACAAGTCCATTTTATGTCCATGAAGGTACATATGATGATAGGAAATCTGAACTTTTCCCCCTTGTCAAGAGATGACGTGATGGACGACGAAAATATAGACCGCGGAGAAATCCGAGTCATGATCACGTCAAGAAAACCTTTAGCGAGAACCCAAACTCTATATTTGCTCGAAATTATACGATCTTTCTATAAACCCTCGCTCGTACAACTCTTCCCAGTCACCATGACTTTACCAACGTAACCCAAACTTGAGCTGTCAGTAAAATAATAATACAAAATCTACATCAATTTGTCAGCCGAAAGGTTCCCTACATATTGTATATATTGTACATATTGGATATAGTCCCGGTCCTTCTAAAAAGCTGCTACAAATGTTTGTTGGATTGGTGTTCGAATCATCAATCGCTGTCGCTGTAGTTAAGATGTTCAAGCATATAAGGAGTAAGGAATGTACTTGCCATGTCAAATGCGACACGAAAAACTTGCTTGACGTTTCAATTGCTTATGCTTTAAAAACGATTGGCTTCCTGACTAAAAACTCGGTTGTGCCAAAAAGACTAACATGTCAAGAATTGTAGCTGCCACTCCCTAGCATCTTTTAATTTTAGGGCAATTAAATAGAATTCATTATTTCACTAATTCAATTCCTTTTAATTCAATAAATGGAATAAATTGAACGAAAACGTTTTAACAATTTACTATTTTTTTACCGTGCGAAACACGATTTTCTAATAAAGATAAAAACACTCCGGTCCCGAATTGTCTGCACGCAAATCCCACACTAATGCTTTGAGAACTCGCCGGAGTTTAGCAACAACTAGGTTGCCTCAACTTCCACTAACTTTTCCGCTCTGCACAGGTTTCTTTTTTTATATTACTTCAAAGCAAAGACGAAGCGACGCGACGACGTTAACCGCACGAGTTATGTAACGAACTGTATAATATCCTGAATCGGCACCACACAATTCAACCAACCCGTCTAAATGTTTAGCTTGGGCTTAAAGAACACATCTGTTCAGTTTGGCACACCCACATTTTTTATTTTTTTAAGTTAGTAAGACACTTAAACGTTGCATTAAAACTGCCCCAGATTTGAGCTGGGGTGTCTATAATGACTCCAATAGTCCACACAAGTTCACCCAGTCTGAAAGAACTCTCTAAGAGAAACGCGCCAATTGGAACCCATATAAACCATATGTTTTTTTGGCCGTTTGGATGCAAAAGGCCCCGCCCCCCAAAAAATAACTGTTCTTACACTTTCCAACTGGCCAAAGGTTTAAAGGCTTACTGGGCTTTGCACTGCGTTGGCCAAAGAAGTCAAGTGTGAATGGCGTTTTCACCCTTACTAATTCGGTTACTACCGGTGGCAAAGGTGTATAGTCCCCGAGCTTTTAGGAGCTGCTTAAAAGGTCGGAGCAGACCCGTCAAACCGGCCAGCGCCGTCTCTACGTTTGCGTACCAGTCAAGTCGAAAGAAAAGCCCTAAGCAAACGAAAAAAAAAAAAAAAAAAAAGTCCGCACAGCCAATCAGTCTTCCCATCTCTATTACCAGGAAGAAATGCAAAAAAACTTTTCCCTTCCTTTTCCATGTACACGAATGGCAAACAATTCCTGAAATAAAAGAATACATAGAAATATTCCGAAGAATTCGAATTACTGCACGCCGTGGTGACCCAACACCAAGTATGTGAACTAACGCATTCCTTGTCAAGACGGAAAATTCCTTTATTTTGTGTGTGTATGTGTGATTGTAACCATATATGGAAAGGGTATAGAGATGTGCCTCTTCGGGATAACCTTGTGCACACGGCTGGTGGTCTTCGGAGAGTTATATTAAGCGTTAACCTCTCTGGAGGCAAAAATGACACTTCCGACATGGTATCTATAGACGCAGTGACCATTTTTCGAGTCTGGAATTCTGCTAATAACCTTTCCCAATTCCTTCTTCTTCGTTTACCTTTTTTTTTATTTTTTTTTGGGGGGACTCTAAAATCCAGTTCCCAATTAGACCGTTAACCTGTCAATGCCATGTTCCGGATAGGTTGGATTGCTGGCAGCCAGGCGCATTACTAAGCCCTTAAACTGGTTAATGTGTGGTCTGAAGAGCCTTAGCTAATTAAATCTATAGCTAATAGTTACTTTGACTGATTAATCAAATGTACACGTTTTTAGATTATTTTAGAATCTCAAAGAATTGTAAGGATCTTAAAAATTTCCATGAGGTATAGAAA
Organism: Lepidurus apus apus; assembly: GCA_022832285.1. Taxonomy (NCBI): domain Eukaryota; kingdom Metazoa; phylum Arthropoda; class Branchiopoda; order Notostraca; family Triopsidae; genus Lepidurus; species Lepidurus apus. Next base: position 523,542 of record JAGJRO010000074.1, on the reverse strand, counting down.
ACCTTCGAAGGAAATTAAAAAGAAAATTTATCTTCAAAAACTGATTTAAGATAAGACGAAAATGTATTTGCTTTTTTTTACTTGAGGAGGGTTTTAGAAGGATTTATTAAATCGTGTGTTAACAAGGTTAACAACTCTGTAATTGAACGCTTGAAGCTGGAAAATAGCTCTTAAATCTTAGGTACATTATTTTTCTTTTGGGGGTAGGGGATGTTTTTGTTGAGCGTCTAACGTTTTGAGTTAGCAAAGGTGATTCTGCTGAATGTCCGCGATGTTGAGAACGCATACTTCAAAAACCGAAAGTGGCATGGAGCCCCAGCTTGGGTCAACAAAATGTGACGGTGACCAGACAGTTTAGAGGAATTTTTTAAAACATTTTTTTCCTTTTTTTAAAAAAAAAAAAGAAAAGGTAAGAAAATACCAGAAAAACAAAAGGCAAAAGAACAAGACCCCCGGAAAATCACTACCGGATTGAAAGAATGACAAAGAGGGCTAAACGCGCTAGACCATACTTGCATAGCAAATGAGGCAACTGAAAGTACTAGTATCGTACTTAAAAAAAAAAAAAAAAAAAAAAAAAAAAAAGTACGGGAAAACACCAGTGGTCTATTCCTTACCCGTGGTGTTAATTAAATTATGTTCATTGCGAATCCGCTGTGGATCTATCGGAAACGAAAACTGAACCCAAACTCGGAATAATCTTGTCAGTCAGGAATTAATTTTTTATTTATTTGACAGTGGTCAGAGATGGTTAATAGTTGCATCATTTCTAGTTCAGGTAAACTCAACCCGAGTCTACAATTCCTCGAATCAATTAGCCTAACTGGTTACAACGTAATTTGCTGTTCCAGAGTTCAGAGAGTTCTTTCTTAATATGGTCAAATCTTCTTAGAACGACACCCTTCAATTCATTATTGTCTCTATAGTCATTTTCGCTAAAAACACCCCTAGTCAAGATTTTTAAAAAATCTTTTAAACAATGAAATAAAAAGTAAATAAAAAGTGAAATGGATTTTTAAATGAAACTTATTTAAATCTCTCCAAGTTAAACTGATTTTAACTCAAGAAAATAAATTCGCCAAAATGTTTAGGCGTAAACTTACCTAAAACCTGATTCGAGTGAAAGTTACAAAAAACGACTTGCAAACGACTTTCACTAGGCTTCGGAAATGAATTCAGACTTTATCTCTACAGGTTCACACCGTATGTAAAACTCGCCGCATGCGTTTCACGCTTGTAACTCATGATTATATGTATATAGGATTTACACTTTACACCTTGTTTAGCTACTTTAGTACACCAAAGGTAATCCTAAAATGGGAAAGAAGTCCACAAGCATTTTTTTTGGCGCACATTCAAGAATTTGCCACCGTATAAGTAAAAAGTAGAACGTTATAAATACGCTAAAGGAGAAAACAGAAGTTAGGTTTAGGTCAATAGGATTATCGCTCTATGCGTTACATAAACCAGTAGTCTCCCGAAACTCGCACTTGCATATCTGCTGGTCTCTATGTAACTATAAGGTGACAAGTGACACCTTTCAGCCCCAAAGATATAACAGCATCGCATCTTTTAGTAGCTAATAAATCATTTCGAGGTGAAACTATCATCAGACCTACCACGTTTCTTTTTCGACCACCCAAAACCCAATTATCAGCTTATAAACGACCTCCCGAGAGTCAAAGCTGTCCTTTTTTCGCATCTTTGAATCACATGTTTTAAAGTTGCGATATTTCGTAATTTAAAAAATAAATAAAATTAAAATAACTTAAAATTTTCCCAAGAAACAAGGAGAAGGTTCTAAACCTGAAGGAAAACAGAATCTGAACGTACATAAGCAGTCAAAAGCGTGCGAGGTTTACGACCTAAAAATAGTTCTCTTCCCCGAAGGAAAAATTTAAAAACGTCCAAAGCGAAGCGTAAATATTTAGTTTTCATTTTTCATTCATTGTTCCCCTTTTACACGCACCATTAAGTTCCCGTCAGAGATCTTTTGTGGATACCTTCGTTCACTCTAAATGCAATTTAGAGTGAGCGATGGGTCCCATATGAACTCCTAATTATGAAGAAAATATACTCCACAGCTGGTGAGACCTTTTTTGCTTTTTAAACGCTTCTTTCCGTGTGGTTTGGGGACCCAATCAAACCTAAAAGGCTCTCTTTCCACACCTCGGCAAGCACAACAGAGGGATAAATGCGTCGATGGGCTTTCGGACGGATTCAATTTCTCAATATATACATGGCCGTGAACCAAGCTTATAACGTACTATATTTAAACTCCTTTTTTGTGACTGTTAATGTTGTAACGGCACGAAACAACGGAGAAAATGACTACATGAGCTGAAATCCAAGTGGTAGAATAAGGAAAGTGTTGCTTTAAAACACCTCGTCAATTTGCTCTCATTAATCATCTGGTAAGCGAATTTGCATGCAAATCACGATCTTATGCATCGAACAGTGTCTCGTAAACTTGGAAATTTGCATCCAACGTCGCCTAAAGGATACTTGCAAAACTCATTTCAAGACATGGTAATTAGCACTCCGAATCTGGCATCGGACAACACAATAATTGAACCACTACTGTTAAAAAAAGTGGTTATAAGTATCTTTCTAGTTGACTATTTTTAAAAAAGTCTCAAATCATAATTATATCTAAGTTCAAGAATGGTAATGATTATTATTATTATTGCGAAGCGATATACGCACCGGAAATATAGGTTGAATGTCGATATGAAGACATATGGAACAACCTTACATACAAGCGTTCAAGTAAAAAATACCTGTAGCAAAATGCAATTATCCCCGTTACTAATATATAAAACACAAAATTGTACAAAAGACAAACCGTTAACAGCTGACTAAAAGAGCCATTAACAACGTATTTTGTTTTTCTGCGTAATTAAGGGTCATACATTTTGCACTAAACTTTGTGAATTTCGCTATCGTTTTTTGTGCTGTGGACTGAACGAAAACAGGAAAGTCGACAACAAAACACAAGAAGCGATCAAAGAGTAGACACCCGATCTATTTTCTTCCGAATTTAGCAGAGGTTGGGGGTTAAGGAATGCCAGACATTCCGTTTTCGGGGGTTACCAAAATAGGTATCATTATCGCGGGCAGCGGCGCCTCGTGCCACGCCAAAAGCATGGCATCCGGCGTTTATACGACTTTTATATCTACGAGGAGTTGAAAACAGCCGCTCCTTCGCGTCGACATAGAAGTAAGCTTTATCAACATACCGGACTCTACATCCGAGGGGATTTCGGAGGAATCCGGGGATCTGGACGATGAGCTGGCACCTTGACTAACGTAAGACAGGAAGAAAGGATGTGTATGCAAATACGGCCTGACACGTTACAGGGAAAAAAGGGGCTAAGGATAAAGGTTTGTTAGAGAAGAGAAGAAAGAATTTCTGTTGGCGCGAGGTCTGTATATAAATAAATAAAAAACAAGAAACTTTCTCCCATTCGCCTCGAAGCAAACTGCATACAAAACCGCGTCCGTGTCATATCGTAAAAAGAAGAATGCGCATAGCTTTCATGAGTAACTGCCTCCATGCTTCTTTTTTTACAAATAAAAAATACCACTGCGAGAAACGTAAAAGGAACACAGACAACACGCGTCCGTACAAAAACAAATAAAAACTGGATACCATTTTCTAGACGGAGCGTCTAAATTCGAAACCCACCACTAGGTGGCAGGGGTTGCCATGTCATGGAATTTTATTTTTATTATTTTTAAATTATGCCAGGAATTTGGCATTGACGATTTAGTGTCAATTCACTGAAAATTAGCAGGAATACAAGTAATAATAACATATAGGGATTGCAGTCTAATTCATATTAGGATAGTTGTGATTTCTTGATTTGTATCGTGGAAACTAGTTTAGTAACGATATTGACAATTATAATGGTAATTATGTTGTTTAGCGTAAGTTCGTAGAACTAGTAAGTTTTCGCCAATTAAATTGTCTTTTTGCTGCTGAACAAACGATATGCAATATGATTAAAGAGTTGGTAAGTTAAATATTCAAAATATTCAAAATGTTACGTGTTCAAATATCGAGAGCGCGTGACCTCATCGAAGTCCTAAAATTGACCTTTCTACACTGCAGAAAATACTGTAATTTTACACTCGATATATGTAACTGTTTTCAGAATTTCCGAAGTCTAACATCATTTTTATGATACTGTATGTCTTTTACGAATTTGCTCAGTCAAGTGAATAAAATGTCTGTTCCACTTTGTTTTCTTCCAATTGGAGCACTTTTGTTTTTGACCAGCTTTGTAACTTCTATATGTACAAAAGAAATATAGCCACTAAATTCAGTAGCGATCATTAATAATTTAGCATTAATAACCCTTGTGCTCAAACATGACAAGCAAAAGATGTCAACTTTGCCACAATCTCTTCAGGTAACTTTGACTTAGATAAATACTTTGCGCTATCGGACAAGTTTATCTTTGGTAATGAAGGGAACGAATTCAGTAAGCTTTAGCAAATTTGCATTTCGGAGGAAGTGGACTACAAAAGTGTTTCTAAGAACTTGTGGAATTCGGTTTTATTTTTGCCGAGGTTTTGGGACCCAGGGAGCCCAAAAGAGAGGAAGAACCTGAGGGTCAAACGCCGTAAAAGGGTTATAGGTCGGTGTAAGGTCGACGATTAGACTTCGTCGCCTATTATAAGGAAGTCTAGAAGCACAGAGTATAAGGGAAACCCAGCACCCTTTCCTGGTAAAAACGCGGCAATCGAGGTCTTCCGTCTGAATTATCGGAAACCCCACAATTCTAAGACCTTAGGCCTAAAAATAACCCCACGCGATGTTGACCGGAATAGCTGTCTAATTTGGCAACCTGCTCCCTGCTCATGGTTTTCTGCGCCGTTAATTAAAGTGTCATCCCTGTACTCCTTTCTAAACTTACACGGATCAGATTTTAAGGAATTTGCTTCGGCTGGGTCTTAGTCAATACCACTGCCCGGCAAACAAGCATGACTATTGGTACCCACAACATCCCCGACACGGTAGGAAATTATGGGACTGCATTAAAAAGCTTATCTCGCATCTTATCCCAGTCTCTAAGGCAACCCGCATCAAACAAAGAGCAATACGGGTTTTCTGTGCTAATATACGGTTAGATTAAACCGTTACCAACAACGCCATGTCCTGCCATGAATATCCTCCTAGCTCTGGATGTTCCAAACCTAACAAAGAACACCCCCCCCCTCTCTCTCTCTCAAAAGAAAAAGAGAAAAAAAAAGAATTGGAAAGGTCTGGGTGCGGTTCTCTCCTCTTCGACTACTTGGCAGCGAATAATGTAAAAGATTCTGAAACCTCTTCGTGGTTCCCCCCTCTAGCTGATCATGTTGCCGACTAAGGCGAGCATATGTTAAGATGAGAAAAAAGTTACCCTTCGTAACCTTCCATAACAAGCCTCTCCAAACTCCAGGATATCCCAGCAAACCGATACGGCAACCTAAACAGTGGAGTTTGGTTACCTGGTCTGCAAATTACATTGCAACAATAATGAATTTTGCTGTGAAAGCTTCGAGCAGAGCAAGTATTTCCTTTGGCAACTGCTGCGCAAGGAACGTATTCATTGTTGAAATGGTCGCCACAATGCGACATTTTTAGTCCACGCTCCACGTGGCCAAGCGGGGTTCTCCTGATGTGCCCAGTAAAGCAACACATTACGCAATCCTGGTAGTCGCATCAAGTACGAGCGGCGAATCAATAAATTGCACTGTACGCATATAGACTCATTTCGTCAAAACATATAGTGCACGGTGGCAGTGACGTGAACTTGCTTACTCGTGGGTCCTGTCCCCGCTTGGCCCCTCGTGTCTCAAAGCAAAGAGCTCGGCGAACACACCTCGGCCCCTCCCCCTTTTCCGTCGATCTCAAGAAGCCAAGGCTGCTGGGCTGCATTACAACAGCGCATACAAGTTCGGGTAAAAAAAGGGGCGTGGTCCTCTTCGCTCAGCGTGGAAAGGATCCCTTCCCCAACTCGCTCGGTTTTCTTATCATTCCAGTTTCAAGTCGCCACGTTTGCAGTGTATAAGTGTGATAAACCCGGATTTTCAAGTGCCACGAGGTGTCGAGTTGTTGTCAACGTGTATGGCAACCGATTTTCCAGTTAAGCCCTACCCTTTTTTGCATTCGTGCAAAGCTGTCGAGCTCCCTGAACAGCCCTTGACCTCAGCTTTCATTGTTGCAGAAAGCCAGTAAACACTTTGACTAAGGGGACAGAGAAAGTATGGCCGACCACGAGGTCAATTTTGCTGCCCAATGTTTGATGGCAATGTCTCGGTCCCGAGCAAGCCAAAACGGCTCACACTCATCGAATCCTGCCTGTATTTCGAAAGATTCTCCTGATAAACACGATTTGTCTCGCCAACGCACCGAGGAGCCAACCAGGGCGACACGTTTGAACGATCAAGTACACCACAACAATGAATCTTTGTACATGATCGCGCGCATTTTAACCGATTTGACTCGTGTGCGGCAAGAAAGCGTTCGTTTAATCCACGTGGAGCCGGTCCTGACCCCGAAACACGTGACGCCAGCTCCAGTTTATAATTCGCGTGCAACAACAACGTCCATCAAACGGATTCGTCAACGAGATAATGCGAACCCAACGTGTTCCACCAAACGTGGAAAACGCAAGAGAGAAACCAAGACGTTAGCCGAAGAACTGGTCAAGACGCCCAAGGCTGCAGGTGAAGTTCCAATCTCAGTTAATGGGAGCTATGGTCATGGCCACAGACCGGATGGGGCATCACTGTTAGCAACAGCTCAAGTGGAAGAGGCGGTGGATATCGAAAGTTTACCTATGACGGGAGGGGACGGGAAACGATTGCATCCGTGCCTATTCCCGAGTTGTGACAAGGTCTACGGCAAAAGCTCCCACCTGAAAGCGCACTGGAGAACACATACGGGTAAGGAAAATGGCGGAAAAGAGGAAGTGGGTAGCGGATTGCATATGTCTTCTTGTTGCAAGTTACGTAGTACACAAAAAACGACCAGGTGGCAAAGCGGGGTTCAGTGGTGGAGGAAATTCGGGCACGATTAGATGCGTGAACGGGTCTCTCCGACTCCAAGAGAGAACAATAGAGCAGCTGCAGACGCCTAGAATCCCCGGATAGGGGATCCGGAGTTACAGACTCCTGTCCAAAGAGCTAATTTATGCAATATGTAATGAAAACATGCGAGGATTGGGAAGTGTCAAGGGGGTCAGTACGATTTTTATGTTCGCAGGTGGCTTTTAACTTTGTTTCCTTTCGTTATTAGCTGTATTTCTTACTATTGTTATTACTATTGCTACTACATTATTACTGTTGTATTCTCATCATATAGGGGAGTGCCATCTTTTGACAAAAAAAATACGAGAATTATGCAGCTTGAAACAACTGGAAACGAAATTAAAAGAAATTTAATTATATAATTGATTTTTTAAATATCTTAATACAAACATTTTTAAACGCTGCGTCATAAGATCTACATATGATTTATTTAAACCTATTCAAGTTACGAAAATGTTTTTGTTCATATATTTTAAAAAGAATTTTTCATTTGTATCGTTAAATTTCTTTTAAATTTATGTTTTGTTTCATGTTGGATCATTCTCGTGATATAAAGGGTATGGCATCAGTGCCATCTTTTGACAAAAAAGGATCAACTACTTGAACTCCACCTTGGCCTCAAGGAAAAAAGTTATTGCAAGTTTTAGTACATGCGTTGTCAGAGTTTCATTCCTTGTCCCCGTCAGATTAGGTTTTATGAGAAACCTTTTAAAGGGTCAATTGGAATGAATTACCATAAACAAACACAAAGAGTCGCTAAAGCGTATCGACTTGTAGATCTAATTTACATGAGCCAAATTCGCGGATTGTGACTTTACTTGACTTTAAGCTAGAAAGTTACTTTCAATCCTTTGCTTTGAAAGCTAGAAAGTTAGTTTTGAACACTTGTAATTGTGACACTACGGGAAAGGAAATTCTCGCGTCTTTCGAAATTTATTTTAAAGTTAAAAAATTGTAAAAATTGACAGAAAGAATGAAGTTGTCTTTTTGTCAATTCCTCTCAATTCAGTTTTTGTTATTTAGTTCTACGTGCTTTATTTTTTGTCTGCGGAAGAACTGTATGCTTTGGGGTGATAAGTTCGTTATATGATTTCGTGTCTTTTTTGTTTTTCCGCAGGGGAGCGACCGTTTCTGTGTACGTGGGACGGATGTAGAAAGCAGTTTGCGCGGTCGGATGAATTGGCGAGACACAACCGAACGCATACCGGGGAAAAGAACTTTCGATGTCCGATCTGCGATAAGCGGTTTATGCGCTCGGACCATCTAAGGTATAAAAACTTTTCGGGGCCTAAATTAAACTTTAATCCTTCATATTCTAATGGATTTTTCTTGGCTCTGTAGTAAACACGCGCGGAGACATCCTAATTTTGATATGGACTCACTACGGCAAAGAAGACCCGCCTTCCGGAAAGCCATGTCCACCAACTCAAGTGACGGAACTCCGTCTGATGCTATCACCACGTCAGATCGATTGTCCGAGTACGCTGCATCACCTTAAATCCTAATTAAGCCGGTTAACCGGGTTTTCTCCCCCCTAAAAAGTGCCTACGCGTGTTGTTTTCCCTATCGCTATATATTTCCTAAGTAATAATCCTTCCGAGTGTTTTCGTAGTTCTGTTAACCTAGAATTCGATAATCGATGCAAGGAAAAAGACGGTCATTTTTACCTACAATTTCCCTAGTTCACTATTAAAGTGTTTGCGTGCATTAAGACGTGTTGTGTTTTATTGAATAAAATGACATTCCGCGTTGACAAAACTGCTGTGTCAATGGAACGGAACTTTCAAGGATTAAGATGTTTAAGAACTTCTTGCAATTTAACTCGTGTAGCCAAGACTCGTTCTTCTTGCGTGCGGATATCCTCCTCATTCACCGTAATATTCTGCAGGATTTGATATTCATTAAATGAGAAATCTAAGGATTTATTTTAAAGAAGCAAGTAAAATGAAACTAAAAAGGTCCAAACCTCAATTAGGGGCTGCTCTGGATTAAGAAAGACTCCAGGATTGGTTTCCAATGCGGATTTGGAACCTGTTTGGCCCACGACAGGGGCGTTTGCCCCGATCGTATGCAACGCACTTGCCAATGACTTTAAAAACGATTGAAAAAGTATATAAAAAATGTGTCAGAAAAAAATAAATTAAAAAGAGACAAGTAAAACTACTTGTAAAACGGTATCGGCTTGTACGTGGGGACCCACAGCTTTGAATAAGGAAGGAAGCTGAGGCTGCTTCATTTCTCCTACAATCTCGGCCATATCTTCTTCAGTAAAATTTTTCGCTTCCTCAGCATCCGTTGCTCGTAAACCCTCCAAACGTTTTTCCCAAAACAGTTGTTTGGGTTTATCATGCGTGCCATGTTTGACATCAAGCCGAACTTTACTATCTTGTGTTTTAACCAACGTTACTGGTTGTTTGAATATAGAGGCGGTTTGGCGAATTGGAGGCAGTAATGAGTTATCATTGCGGAGCCCGCGACTGCAAAAGTGTCCCCCCCAAATTGCAAAACTTGAACTCTCTGTTTTTCAGTGGGTTTCTTTTTTACCAGCTGTCAATATAGTAAAAAAGAGTATTGTACCTGTAATCGTATTGAGATCCTTTTTGTTTTCTGTTCTTTCTTAACAAGCCAGAGTTAACCTTTCCAGTTCTGAAATCAAAAGTGGCCAAATCGATCGTATCTCCTAGGTATCTCGCCAACTGTGGTTTGGTACGGAACTTTTTGCCATTCGGACTAGACAAAGATAGATATAAACGTTTGAAAGTGCCAGAACATAAAGAGAAGTGTACTTTATTTCTTATCATTTAATTGATTAAAAGAAAAGAAAAAGAGCAAGTTACATACCTGTAGTAAAAGACGTCAATTCGACCAGCAGATAAGCCAGATTTTCGTACAAGTTCTTCGCGTTGCCATCCTTTAGGTAAAGCTGGACACTCGTAGCGTTTTCGTTCGAAAAGCGGCATTGAAATTAAACTTCCTTCCGCCGTAAACAATTCTTTTTCCATCACAAGCACGCCAGATACTGATTCTTTTTCGATATTTCTCCAAACCACGCCATCTGGTTTCTCCAAACCGCGCCAGCTTGACAGACTTACTGCCATCTATCGAAGTTTCTGTAGGAGTGTTGTAATTCAATTAGGAGGTTGCCAGATATCTAATTTGTCTCGAGTCGCTGCGAATTGATTATATTAAATTATTTAAAATACTTTAATGTATGAAGCCGTATTTAAATTATATTATCCTATATTTGATTTGGTTAGGATATGTTAGGTTATGTAAGTTTCGGGAAGGCTAGGACAGGTTAGGCGAAGTTAGTTTTGGTTTAAGACATTTTAAATTTTGTTTGTTGTGTTTTTTCAATCAAGTATTGTTTGAAAATTTAGCGCAAACAAAACCTCGTGGGCTTATACGACCCCGACCTGTCTTTACGTAATCGACAAAAGCCATTATGACGGGGAAGCTCGGGAAGGTTGTTGTCGGTAAATGCGGACATTGACGTCTTAATTTAATTTTAATTCGCGTGAAGTTCTGAGTTGAGGTATTAAATTGTAATGTTTTTATAGGAGGCGGGAGTGGATTTATTGGCACGGCTTTAACTAAACTTTTGCAAAGCAAAGGCTACGATGTTGTTATAATTTCACGAAAACCTGGCCCTTGGAGAATGACTTGGGTAACCATCTCGCAGTTTACAAGATAAGCATGTACTAATAGAATTAATTAATATTTTGAATCAAATTTCAGTAACTACATACATATATATGTTATACTTACATAAGTTTCTAATTGTTTATTAATTCCATATTGAAGAAGGGTATTTTTTTTTACTAGGTAGACAAATAGGTTCGACTAATAAGTTAAAAAAACAAGCTCCAGTTGTATCTTTTCGCCCTAATTAATTTGCCTCTTGCTTGTCTAGGGAGAGCTGAATAAGCAAGGCTTGCCTGAGTCGACCAAGGCTGTTATAAATGTGGCGGGCCAGAACGTATTAGACCCTACGCGAAGATGGTCACCTGGTTTTCAGCAAAACGTCTGGGCCAGTCGCGTTAACACGACGAAATCTCTTGCACAAGCTATAATCAACGCTAAAGACAAACCAGAAGTGTTTGTATCCATGTCTGGCGTAGGTGACTAGAATCTTTTTTCACCCGTTCGTATTAGAAATCTTTAAATACTCTGGATATTGATGCTTGCAAGGCTTCTATCTACCGAGCGAAACCAAAGAATACACCGAGCTGAGCGATGGCGGACAAGGAAATTTCTTCGCTGAATTATGCAAAGATTGGGAAGAAGCATCTGTGCTTCCTAAAGACATCAACGCAAGACGCGCCGTGATTCGCTCAGGTAAAAATAAAACCCCCAACATTTTCATAATCAGAAAGTTTAATTAATACCTAGGCTAGACGGGACAAGTTAATGATCATCAACTCCGAGTTAATCCTTATAACTGAGTTAAATACATACAAATTCAATGTCTTTAACTCAGGTAGAAGGATTAACTCGGAGTTCATGATCATTAACTTTTGTCCCGTCTAGCCTAGGTATTACGGTTTATAAACTCATTTAATTTAATTTACGATAGGAGTTGTACTTGGGAGAGAAGGTGGCATGATTGCGCAGATATTTTGGCCTTTTTTCGCCGGCTTAGGCGGAAAAATGGGCTCCGGGGACCAGTTTTTCCCCTGGATCCACGTGGAGGACCTCACTCGCCTTATTTTGCATACTATCGAAAAAAGAGATTGTGAAGGAGTATACAACGGAGTCGCCCCTCAGATTATTCGCAATTCCGAGTTCACCAATGCGTTTGCCAAAGCCTTATGGCGGCCTGCGTTGTTTCCCTTGCCCGAGTTGGTCCTAAAGGCCATGTTTAGCCCGGATCGGGCCGAGATGATCACAAGAGGCCAAAAAGTTATTCCCCAACGAACATTAGCGTCTGGTTTCACTTACAAATACCCGGATATTCAGTCCGCTTGCCAGGCTTGCAACAGAGCCATTTACATTGACAACTAACTACCCATTTTACATTTGTATTAGCACTGAATAAATTAATAAAATCGTTGAAAAAAATTAACAAATAAGTTTTTAGTATTATTCTTGCCATTTTTTTATTAGCTAGACAATTTATAGTCACGAAGACAAGAGAGGATGTTAGGAACATACAGCAAGCAACAGGTAAAAAAAAAGGGAAATTAAAGGAAGCCGTTGAAAACCGTTTCCCTTTCCGGGGTCAGCGACGCGTGCGCTCACGGGCGGGCCTTCAGAAATTCCTGCGCCTTCCATTGGCGCGTTTGTATGCCCGCGATTCATTCAAGTTTTGTTCGCCAACTGTCAGTTCACACAAGGAACGGCAACGGTTCCAACGTGCCAGAAAGTCGGTTAAACGTAAGCCACGAAGTTTGGCGATATAGCCATGGGTTTTTTAGTGTGAACAGTCTTATCAAGTTAACTTTTACCGATAAATTACATTCTTTTAACAAGTTAAGCGGCCAGTGGAATCAACTTCAGGCCATTTTGGCATATTCAATAAACAACTTGAATTTTTCATTGTTTGGGAATCTGAAACGTTGCGTTGGCTTTCAGGTCTTCTCTTTTATCGTTCGTGGTGCGTTGGGGACAAACGTGTGGACTTTTAAACGTGTAAGCTGTAAAAAAGAAAAAGAGTTTGGCCAGGGGAAAACGTGTGGGAAAGAATGGCGTCCAATAGAGCAGACACAGAAAATGAATTCGCGGGTAATCCACGCAGGATTAAACCGTTAGAAGTTGGCACTCAAGTTCAGCGACGCTCAGCGTTGTCCAGTTTAATTAGCAATAACAGCACTAATAATCCCCCTCAAAATCGTCGTGTGCAACCAACTCGACATGCCAAGAAAGTAAGTAATCACGTGCCTAAAGCACACTCCAGTTTACATTTAAAGTAATGTATAATTATGCAAACTAACATAACTGCCTTTGTTTTTCTGTTTATAGCCTGGTACGGACGGTACAAAGCAGGACGAAAATTCATATTCTTCCAAAGCCTTTGATAAAGTGTCCAAAGGCTTTGCAATTTTCGAAGATGAAGTGCAATTCACGGAGCTTAAGGTCAAACCTAAAATGGGACTTTCAGCCAAAGCACAGCCGACGACGTTTAAAGGCGTCTTTTCCCAACCAGCGTCGTCGTCTTTGGCTAGCACGAGCAATCAGCAAGCGTTCAAAATATTCCAGGATCCTAAAGAGTCGGAAATTCCCAAGATCGCGCTTGAAAAAGAAAATGAAAAACCTAGTTTTGCTATCTTTCAAGATAGTGAAGCAACAACAGCACCGGTTTCAGCCCACCCTTCGCTTTTCAAACGCTGTTCGTCGAGTTCCCTCCTCACCGTCAAATCTTCAGATCAGGATGAATCCAGCTGCAACTCCAGCATTACGAATCTCAGCACGTTCTCATTAGCGAGTGATACCAAGCATCCCAACTTTGTATTTCGGCCCCATTCAGAGCACTCTTCAGAAGAGCATATGAAAGTGAAACTTCAAGATGAGGAATCACCAGTAGCCATGGACGTATCTTTAGCGGAAGATCCCAAAGGGATTAGAATTTCAGTCTCTCATAGCACTGGACAAGATTTTCCCTTCCCAGAAGAATATATGGAGGATCTTTACCTCTATTTAAGAAGTTCAGAAGTACGTTCTGTGTTCTTAGGATTTTGCCTTCGGAAACTTAAAAGTTCTTATCGTAAAATAAGAAACGCATTTTCTAAAACCATTATTAAAACCCATTAATTATTTTTTAAATCTTTTTAAACCCAATTAATTCAATGTTCTTAGGATTTTGCCTTATGAAACTTAAAAGTTCTTATCATAACGTAAGAAACACGTTATGATAAGAAAATTCACCCAGCTATAGTTTACAAGAGTCCCGCGTTTTATCTTCTGCGAACTAATTTTTCGCGCGGTTTTTAGTCACGTGATTGCTGGAGATCTGTGAGTAGTGAGGTAGACTAATCAAGTGTCTTTTTCTTGCCGATCAGATGCGATTTCGGCCAAAGCCCAACTACATGCGTAAACAGCCGGACATAACCCCCGCCATGCGTTCAATTTTGGTAGACTGGCTAGTGGAAGTGGCGGAAGAATATAAATTAAATGGAGAAACGCTGTTTTTGGCTGTTTCGTACATCGACCGGTTCTTGTCACACATGTCTGTTTTGCGTGGAAAATTGCAGTTAGTGGGCACCGCAGCTATGTTTATTGCATCGTAAGTTTCATTGTATCATCCAAAAAGAGTTCGAAAAATTTTGAGAAATAGTCCAAAAATTCTTAAATACTTTTAAAATTTTCAAAAATTCTTAAATGTTTTGAAAAAATTTCAAAAACTCTTAAATATTTTGAATTTTTTGAAAAAATGTCGATAGTTTTTAATTTCGAAATTTTTCTAAAAATTTCGAAATGGTTCCTATAATTTATGTGTATATCTTTGTTCGTTTTTTTTTAAAGGAAATTTGAAGAGATATATCCCCCCGAGCTGGGTGAGTTTGTGTACATCACAGACGATACCTACACCAAGAAGCAAGTTTTAAGGATGGAACACCTTATTCTCAAAGTTTTAACGTTCGACCTTTCGGTTCCGACACCGCTTTATTTTTTAAACCGTTACTGTCAATTGCTCCAAGTAGACAGAACGACCACGTATCTAGCCATGGTAAGTTCTAGCCAAAATATTTACATCCTGCAACCAAAATAATTCAACAACTCAAATTTTTCTTTTTTTAGTATTTGTGTGAGCTGACATTATTGGAATGCGATCCGTACCTCAAATACCTGCCTTCGGAAATTGCTGCCTCAGCTTTAGCATTAGCTCAAGCCACTTTAGGCGAAAATCCCTGGAATTCTGAATTGGAGCGAACGACCAAATATCATCTCTCGCATTTTGCTGAATGTCTCGAGAGTATGCATAACACGTTTAGCCAAGCTCCCTCATTCACCCAGCAGTCGATCCGAGAAAAGTACAAATTGCCAAAGTAAGTTCATACGTTTAGTTTTTTATTGTTAATTTACTTTAATATCGAATCAAATTTAATATCGAATATTGTCTTAAACTTCTTTACTTAGGTTTAACGCGGTCGCCTTGCATACGTCCCCGCCACTGGAGTCGCTCAACCTTCCGAAAAGTTCTTAAAAAAGGTCGTTTTCTTTTACTTTGTTAATTACAGATTTATTCTATTGATATTAGTGATTTTTTATAAACTAGACCCAACTCATTATGAGCTCTGTAATTCGCTTATGTTGTCAGTATTTTTGTTGCATGCTTTTGAGCTTCTCAATTTGTCGTATTTCGTGGCTTTAAAAAAAAAAAGGACGCAGAGTATGCAACTCTGGACAGAAAATTATTGATATTTTCTATGAGTTATTTCCTTTTGAAAATGTACATTCCCTCCCTAAAATCCCTGCATTCGCGGTCGTTAAAGATTCCAGCGTCTTTTCCTGACAGACGTTTACTTTTAAATACAAAGCAAATTCCAGCGTAAGAAAAGGAAATCGAGCACATGAATAAATTAAAACCTTTGCAGATGCACTTATTTCTTTTTTTTAGCTCCAGCACTTTTCTGTTGAGATTGAATCTGGACTTGTCTCTGAAGCGCCAACTGGAGCTGAAAACGTAATAACACATTTACACATGAACTTTAATTTACCCAATGAATAAACTTTAATATTTCCAAAATTACCTGCTGCTGAGCTGTTAATTGAACTCCTTGAGCCCCAGGCGTGGCTGCTCGGCTATTAATCGGCGTCATAACTCTCGGAGCACCAACCACGGTCGTATTAGGCCTTTGTAGTGCCCCAATCAGCTGAACAGGGGTATTTGCCCCCGAAACCTGTACGAAAACCAAAAAAAAAAAAAAATTCGTTAACTTAGTATTCGTTAAAAAATCAGCCAAAAATTACCTGTAGGACTGAAAGGGGGACACTGAGCTGTTGAGAACCGGACGACGCTACAGCAATGGGTCGTACAGCAATTCCATTGTTACTGTTGACAACCGTGGTGGCCTAGAAGACGCCAACAATGAAGTTAAAGTTTCGGACATTGCTATTTTTTTTTTTAAAAAAAATGCATCTTTGTAATCTAAACTAATACCGTAGATACCGCTAATTGTTCACGTTTGTCAAGTGATTATTGATTCTATTAAGCGGAGATTCTAATAATCAAAAACCGGAAATATGCAATCGGCGCGTGAAATGAACTGGCTTGTTTAAACCAAATCAATCACTAGTGCAGTTTCGCTACTGTACACATGTGAAGATTATTTCGATATTGATTCTAATATCCGAAAGTGTGATTCTAATAACCGATTAAAATGCTATGAATTTTATCATTTTGAATCGGCCCTTTAAGACTTGATTCCATAAAGCGGCTGATTCTCATAACCAGTGATCTCGATAATCGGCATCTACTGTAGATTGTCAGGACACAACTTACGTTATGTGTACTAGAAGATGAAGCCACACCCAAAGACAAAGAGAGCGGCATAGCCAGACCAGGAATGGAAACTTGAATATTCTGCAAGCCTGTAATGGACGCCATGGCGCCTTGGATGCCTGCTAAATTGATGCTTTGTACTGTACCGGTCGTCCCGGTGCTGTTAACCACATTGGGTTGAGCTTTAGGCGTAGACTGTAAGCGCTCCAGTAACGCTGGCAGCGTCACGGTCACACTCGTACTGGTCAACGTATCAGCCGAGGGAGTCCCTAAAGGTTTGAAACATTTTACACGCTATACGAACACTAGTTTTTCTTTCAACGTAAGTATTACCAGCTAATAAGGCGGACAAGCCAGGAACGTTGAGACTGAGTCTGGCAGGCGAATTGGGATTGTTGGCATTGGGGGAAGAATTGGCGGACGCGGAATTCTCGGACAATGTACCTGACTGTCTCCTATTGCTTGCCTGATTTCCTTGCATGGTGGCCACTGGGCTTAGTCCAGTAGAACTGATTTGGATTTTGCTCATAACCGGTCGTGTACTCTGCATAAAAGCACAAGTTCGTATTAGATCCCGTACAAGTTACCAGGTCTGGGGAGACTTAAAGGATGCAAATCTGTTCTTACTGTTACTTGCGCGGTCTGCATATGGGATAACGCTTGGCTATAAGTAGGCAAAATAGGGCTATTTATCGTCGTCGAGGAAGGCCGGATGAGTTGGCCCACCAAGGTTGCTACGTTCACTTTCTGGGATGCGTTGGCAGTTTCAGGTAAGACAACCGAGACCTTAAGGGGAAAAAAGTAGATTATATCAATGACTTTCTAAACTATTAATTAGAAACAAGTTTTGAAAATTCGCAAGCAGAACAAAACTGAGAAACAAGTAACACTTTTACTTTTGCGGCAACGTTATTAGACTGAGGATTAACTCGAGTGGTCAGTAAGCTAGCTAAGGTCGTTGGGCGTACTACCGTCTTCATGGGAGCCAAACTAACTGTTCCACCTGATGCTCTCGCCAATTGGGGCCTCAACAAACTTTGGTTCCCGTTTGCAATCACCAAACTTGGTCCTAAGAACATAGAAACAGTTCACCATTACGAAACTTGGCATTTCGTTACAAACACAGAATACAAATATGCATAGAATACAAACATACATACAATACAAACATACAAACCTTGGGAATTCAGGTTTAAAATAGTTGTTAAGCTAATCTTGCGAATCTTCTTACCTGAATTTGCCATCGCAGCCATATTTTGTTGCTGTTGGGCATTGACAAAATTAGAGACCAGGGCTGTGATATTAGGAGGCACTTGTCCTGCTTTGAGACTCTCTAACAATGCTACTTTTGTCAACGGAACAGTACTAGCGCCTGTCATGATTGGAGCAGCCGAACTTGCAACATTTTGTTCCTAAATTAACCAATTTGAAATTAGATTTAACAGCCACTAGTAGGTCAAACTGAATTTTACTGGGGCTGGATTCGATCTGGAAACGATTGGTTTATTTGTAACATTTGCATTATTGTGAGCCGCAGACGGCGCACTTCGGACCAAAAGCTCAGCCTTTTCCCGTTCTCGCTCCTTTTCTCTCATGCCTTGTGTGAGCATAATTCTGGGAGGGTGTCCAGGTACTTGGTGCGTGATTTTCACCGGTTTGCGGCCTTCTTCCGTAAAAATCTCCGTAAATTGTTGAATGTAGCGATTGACATGCGGCCTGGAGCCCAAAACGAACTGACATGACGCGCCACCCAATTTCCCTTCTTTGAAGTCTCGATCCACGTACAATTCTCCCAAATATTGCTCCACAGCTGGCCGCTGCATAATGGTGAGTTTTACCATGTAAGTCCGCCCGTTTACGCGTTCTGTTTCGAACAAATACTCTTCGATTGTTACAGGACTGCAATCTACCGTTTCTTTGGGACGCTCAATGGCTTTGGCGAAGGTTTTGACGTCAATTTCTTGGGTGGGAGGAAGCATGCTTGATAAATGAGATGCGGCGAGCTAAACATCGTAAACATAAGACAGGTCATTACTAAGAAATTACGTCATTGGATTTGGTTTTTGTTTTTCCTACCATAGTTGACGTTCTGGGCATATTGTGGGGTATTTTCTCGCGTTTGGCTTTGATAAATGCATGTAGTTTTAATTCGGCAAGCATTGGTATCCTTTCTCGGAGTTTCTTACGATGAAGGGCGTTATGCGAGAATTTCTTCGCTTGCCGTTTGATAGGGGAAGAGTTCAGCTTCAAGTGTTGGAACTGAAGACTGTTGTGATGCAACGATACGCGCGGCGTTGGGTCTAGGCATAGGGGTTCAGAGGTTGCTAATAGAAGTTGACTTTCGAGCAACATTTTGTCTTCGGCCGCCCAAGGTTTGTCCTTAGTCAAAATTTGAACGTCCGCAATAATGCTCTTTTATAAAAAAAGGGAATAAATATTAATTGTTAAAATTGTTAATGTTAGAAAGTTTGAGTTTGTAAATAGATTGTATTCAAGTGAATGGAATTACTTGAGTCGTAGGTTTCAGCAAGACATGCTTGAAAAAGGCGGGCGAATTTGAAAGGGTTCGTCTGAAATCTCGCAGCTCCAATACTACACAACCATTGTAGTAAATATGAGCGTCGACTTCGTCCAATAAATCGAGTAAGACGGGCGGCAGTTCTTCGTTATCGATGTAGCTTAAAAGATCGGCTTCTTCGTAAGAAAAACAGGCACTTTCTTGCAGAATGCCTTGATGGGTTTTTAAAGCTAGACTGTAGCCTCTCTCGCCCCGGTACAAGGTGAGTACCAGCATATCCAACTTTTCTTCCTGTACCAGCTTGTGTAAAAGGTTGGACTGAGTCCAAATGTCCTAAAAATACAAAATAAAAGGGTGATTGCGGTTAACTCAAACTTTAAGATGAGGATATAAAGAGATTAAACCTGTGAAGCGGACGAAGCGGGAGGGAATCCATGATCGTATTGCTCTTGCAGGTTTGTTTGTTCCGATAACGCTATTAGCTTCTGATAAATACTCTCGTTATTTAGGCCATGGCTATTTACATCATTGAATGTCATTATTACGGTTTGAAATTATTTGCACTATACACGCATTCATCGCAAAATTAGCTAATTTGGAAACATGATTAATGCGAATGTGATTTGTTTTGATGCACTAGAAACGTGCTGCCGCCAATACACTTCTAATTAACAAAGGCGCCACCAGATGGCACCATCAGCTAGTAAATGATGTGGCGCCAAATAACCGTGACAATCGCAAATTTGTTAAAATCTGATTCTTATGTTTACTAAAAAAATAAACACAACGAGTGTAAATTTATAACGTATATTTAACATTTAGTAATACAGCACTAGAAGTTATAGTTGTAAGAAATGTAATCTTTTACTTTTTCACATAATTGATTAATGTTTAAAATGATACAGATCTAAGAATTGTATATTCTGACCGATAAATAAACCGATCTCTAATTTTTCTGTATTTTAATTAGAGAGTTTTGATGTTATTTTCAAGATAACAGAAACAACAGGATTTTCCTAGAAGCATATCAATAAATTGAGTTTGTTTTCCTCTCGCTTGATGGCGCCTTACTGTTTAAAACATTCCAACGTAGCAATTGTTGTTGTTGGTCAACAGACAAGTGTGCGTGCGTTTGGCGATCTTTTATTATTTTTTATTAAAAATAAACATATAAGGACCATGCCAGACTCTCATATCTTATATGAGCTTCTCGTCTACACGGAATGGAAACGAGATATCGAGTTGGTACGCTTCATAATGAATTAATTGACATCTAATTAGCGGTGTACTATACTTTTTTTTTCTTTTTTTAATAAAATAAGGTTTCAAAATTTGACGAAGACAGATGGACGTATAACTGGTTTCGAAGCTTTGATTGGAGGAAGAATTCTGCAGGATCCCAATATATTGAAAAGTAATTTTATCCTTTCCATACTGTAAAAGTGTTAATTGAATGGGTGATTCTCAATTTAGGTTAGTAAATCATACTTTACCATGGCGAATGTCTGTTGGGGCTGACGGCAGAGCTGTGGCTCTTGTTCAGGAATCAACCTTAGAAGTTCTCTCTTCTAAAGACGAATATTCATTGCCGTTAGGCAAAGCCAATAGTAATCTGTCCTTAGCTTTTTAAACCTGTGATTACTAACTAATATTTATTGATGAAACTAGTATGGAAAGATCCCTTCCCACAATGGCGCCAAGTTACTTGGAGTCCAGATGATTCCATGTTAGCTGTTGCTCACAGTAACGGTTCAATAGAGTTTTTCGATCTCCTAGCTACTCCGTTATTCACTATAGAAAACGTCCGTTAAAATGTCAATTTCGACGCCTTCATTAACTTTCTCTTTTCTTAGGCGTCAAGTATAGCAGCACATACGTCCCCCCATTCCACAGCAGTGGCATCGCTTGTTTTCACTGATATCCGCACGAAAACTCAGCATTGGTATGTTGAAATCCACCCTGAGACAAAACTTACACGATTTATTTATTATTTAATTTATTTTTCTTCGTTACAGGAACTGGGAATTGCTTGTTTTGGACTATACAGGGATCCTCAAGAGTTTTTACATTTCTCCCCTAGAAGGATTCCAGTTAAACCACGAGTTTTCCTTTACTTCCTTCTACCCATATGGGGTTACAGCTCTTGCGCTAAATTCTTGTCAGCCATGCCTGTACATCGCAGGAGTGGGCAGCGAATCCGCTTTGGAAGCAGAAAGTGAAGATGCGCAAGTCTACGGAATTACAGCTTGGCGAATTTTAAACGATGACCCTTATTATAAGCCAATCTTGTCCGTTACACCCGCGAAAACCAGCTTTCTAAAAGCTCCTTCCCTGCGTCGGTGGAAATCGCCAGAAGAAAGGGTAAAATTTCAACTTTTATTTTATCAAGATTTTTAAATTTTAAATATTTATATTTATATAAATTAAAATATTAAATATTTATATTTTTCAGATTTTTGTAAAAATTCTGTAAATTTTTCAATTTTTAATTTTTTCTTTTAAATTCTTTAAATTGTTCTATTTGAAATTATTAAATGAGGTTAATCAACTTGTAAATTGATTCCCTTAGTTTTGCGTTTGGAAAATGGTAATTTCCCCAGACGGCAAACAACTTGTAACGATACACAACAACGGACAGATCTCATTATGGATGTTACCGTCCCTCAAGTAATTCTCTTTTTCTTGGGGAGAATTCTAACAAGTCGTCTCGTAATTAGATTATAATTACTTGAACTTTTTTAGGTGTCACACGAAATGGCCCTTAGTCTCTCAAGGTGGTTTTGATGAGCTAAGCCCCGCTTTACTCTCTCTGCCAGCTTCTAAGCGTAAACGCTGTTCGGCTTTGCTATTTCCGCAGTGGTGTCATCCCACAGATGTCAATTGGTGGGATCCGCAAGCTGTTATCATCGCCCGGTTCTCAGGAGCCGTCTCAGTCTACTCATTGGATGACGGACATAACTTGCTAGGGGCTTCGCCTGAGTTTTTCGATGGTGTACCCCAGGTTTCAGCTGCTTCTGAGGGTTGTTTCCTGGGTTTAGAATGCGAATCCAACATTGTTCCTAAGAAGAAACCCAAAATAGAAGGCATGGAAGATGATTTTGATACGTATGAAGCAGAAAGCCTGCCCGAAACAGGCTTAGAAGATGACGATGAGGAAGAAGGAACCTTGTGGAAGACAAGTTCGCATGTCGTACGTTCAGCGCTTTATTGGATCACAGATAGTGAACGATTTCAGCCTCCCAAGAAACGAGCCAAGCTTGTTAAGAAAACGTACCGTTTGTTGGCCCTTAAACGCACCACTCCAGCCGACTTGTACGCTAGAAAGGTAGGGTTAAATTCTAGAAAAATTCTAAGTTGAAACTTAGAATTTTAGAAGTTGAGCTTAATCTATGATTTTCTAGTTGGATGAAGAGGAATACGGCGAAGCGTTGGCGTTAGCAAGAGCGTACGGTTTGGATTGCGATCTAGTTTACCAACGACAGTGGAGAAATCATCCTGCTTCTGTACCCAACATTCAGCATTACTTAGTAATTCCGTTCTTCCATTCTTCCAAAAATACTTAGGGATTATCTGATCAAGTTGCAATTTTTTAGAGCAAAATCAGCAAACGGTCCTGGGTTTTGAAGGAATGCTTGGAACGAGTTCCTGATGATCCCGATGCTGCTAGGGAATTGCTTCTCTATGGCTTGAAAGGCACGGATGTCCCAGCGCTCTACGCTATAGGACAAGGTTAGAGTTTACCCACTTTTGGGTATTTTTCTTTCCAGGTGGAACCTAATTTTGATTAATTAATGTAGGAAAAGATGGTGGATGTTTTATAACAACATTAGACAGTAATCACGCGTTGGAGGATGAATTGGATGACGAATTTGCTCGTCAAGAAACCGAAAGAAACCGACAACTTCTGACTCAAGTAATGTTTTTTTTGTTTTGTTTTTTTACGTTGTTTTTCGTACGAATTTTGACGTTTTTTTGAAAAATTTCCTAGATTGATTGGAGTCAACTTAACTTGGAACAGCGTCATTTGGTTGAAACGCGTAGAAGGTTGTGGCAATACTTGGATCGACTTGCTTTATATGAGGTTTTAATCAAATTTCTAATATTTAAACATTTAATGTATTCGACCAAATTTAAAAAAAAAATTTAATATTATTTTTAATTTTTTATCCCTTCCAAAGCTTACTCTAGGAGGACCTCACCGTTCTGGCGAATCGTTTGACGCGCAGTATTTTGCGCATTTTCGCACGTTAACCGCCTTGGAAGCTGGCGCGGAGTTTGCGCGGAATGGCGAATGGCAAGCGTTAGCGTTACTCTGGACATACCAAGGGCAAAGCAGTTTGCGGCATCGATTGCCGTTACTCTCATGTTTTCCTGAAACCACGCCCCCTTTCCATTACCGGACCCTGCTTCCAGAATGCGATGTCGATGGACAAGTCTATCTCTGGGACCAGCAATTGTTACGTCCATTGGATTGGTCCGAGAGTGAAGAGTGCAAGTATGTTCTATATTTATATCGATAATCTTTTAATTTTTTTTTTAAACTAATCTTTTTATTTGAATCGATAAATAAGTACTTATTGATTATGTCATTTATTTATTATAGTTTTTAGGAATGTTAATTCTTAAGTATTGTTTAGGAATATTAATTATTTACTATTGTTTAGGAAAGTTTTATTGGATGAAGAGCTGCGCTGGCGGGAAGCTGAAGCTATCTTCTACGAATCAGATCTTACTCTCGATTTAGCAGCTTTTAAGACATCTAACGATGAATTAAGCGGTTCTTTGGTTTCCTTGTGGTACGTTAGACGCAGTCGCGTAATTGAGATGCGCAGTGGTCAAATTGAGAATGCGTTGGATCTAATTCGCCTTGGGCGGGAACGAAATGTAGAGGTAAAACTTAAAAGTGCTGGAATTCTTCATCAGTTAGAAAATTTTCGAAAAATTTAGAAAATTTTTTTTTAAAATTTTAGAAAAATTTTGAAAAGTGTGTGAAAAATTTTTCGAAAAATTATTAAAATTTTCAAAAATATTTTAGAAAAATGTTTGAAAAATTAGATTTATTTTCAGCTTTTTATGTTACGATGTTACGATTCTAAATTACGCTCCTTTCGTTAGGGGCTTGATGCGATCTACCACAAGTTAGTTACATTGGAAACGTTGGTTTACGAATTAGACATGGAGCATTTGACTCTAGAATGCTACGAAAAGCTGTCGGACCTGGAAGTCGTCACCTATTTACTTTCGAAAGTAAAAAGATCGGATTTTGATATACATTTCGGTTCAGTTATTCGTTACTTTGTTGTTTTTAGTGTAATGAAGGGAACTTAGTCGACTGTTTGAACCGATGGCTGCTTCCGTTCTTGAGGCGATCCGAAGCTTTGCGACCAGGCAGTCGAGCCAGCCTTCTAAAAGAGTATCTGGTAAACCAGAGCCAAAGAGACTTGACTTTACCCGTCCTGTTTGTGGAACACTCTAAAATTGAGGTGGAAGAGCCCATCATTGAAACTGTGACAGATTTATTGCAAGTAGCGGTGGATTGCTTGTATTCCTACACCAGTACGGATCAGTTAACTTTGGCTTTCAGTCTTTACGACTGTCTCCCCGAGCGAGGTTACATTAGACAGTAAACATTTTATCAATCTATTACGTATTTATTCTAACTTTCTTTTAACATTTTGTTCAAAGGAATGTATCACTAAGCCAGGCCGAGGAGGAAAACCTCAAGCATCTTCATAACTTACTAGACGCGGCTGAGAAGCACTTGGAAGCTGCTCAGCTTTTAGAAAAACATGGAGTTCCCCTAGTCTTATCTTCAGTTCGACAAAGTTCCGAGAATGCCTCAGAAGCTGAGCAGATTTTGCGTCTGTTGATGAAAAGGGCTTCTCATAGGTAAAAATTCTCATAGGATATACTTTAAAGTCGTAGTTAGGGATCGTTCTCTAATAAAGATTGGGTTAAAAAGGTATTAAAACTGGGTTTTTAATGGTTACCAATATTTTAGATCTCCAGCATTGACCCTGACGGAATGGAAAGAGCTGCTTCAAGACATGTTACAGTTGCAGCACAGAGTGTTCAAGCTAATCAACCCCAATACTTGCAAAAAGGTACATTTAATTGAATATAAACGCCAGATATTTAAACCGAAATATTTAGGTTTGGATCAGAACCCTACTAGGCTCGAAAAACAAGGAAAATATGAAGTTGGCAGCCTCGTATATGGATTTAGAACAACTTCCCACATCCATCCATACTAAAGATAATGTTAACCGCAAAATCGCACATGAAGAGAGCGTACGACTCGTTTTAGAAGCAGCTCAAGACTACTTCGACACTTCTGAAAACGTGGCAGATCCTGCACTGGATCTTTCAAGGTAATTCCGATACATACAACAGATTGCAGGGCTCAAAATCTCTTTTCTTTTATAGTTTCTGCTTGCAGTTGATTCCGTCGCCAGATGAACGAATTCAAGAAGAACTGAATTTGATCCTGGCTTTGCAATCCTTGCATACTTACGGTTTAAATGTTCCGCCCTTGCGAAGTAATTAAGGATTTTTGAATATTTTTCAAATTTACTTATTTAATTTATGTTTTGTTGTAGTTCGGCATACACCAGATCGGTTATCTTTAGTACAACAAGTATTGCAGCAAAACTCCCAAGCGTATAAGAACACATCACGTCTTTTGCACCTCGCGCGTGTACTAAGCCCATTGCGGTTGAAAACGGCCACTTTGGAGAGTCTGGTGCTCATTATGGTGGCTCAGGCTGCGTTAACCGCAGCTGATTTCGAAACGGGTTGCACTGCCTGCCAAAAGTTGATGACTCAAGGAGCCGGAGTAGGCTGGGAAATATGTACCAAGCTTTCCCAAGCTCCTAAATTTAAGAACAAAGATGCTCAAATGGAGTTAGTCAGCTACGCGCTCTGCTATTGTCCCTCCGAGTTCATTCAAGAGCTCTTGGAACATAAACGCAGTCTAGAGAGGCAAAGAGTAACGGATGTTATGAAGTATAACGTCGGAACTTTGACGACGTTGGGAATAGACGACCTGGACTTCCTTGAGCTGTTGGATGTACGTTTTTTACGAAAATTTTGCTTCTGTCCTTAAATAATAATAATAATAATTGGTGTAGGAGGACGTTAAGAAGCCAGTTTTGAAGGAGAGTGGAAATCGGAATTGGAATGAGAAAGTTTTGATGGATAAAGCTAGACAGACCACGAAACATGTGATGGAAAGTACAGCCCAGACGACCAAACGTTTCTTAGATACTGTCAAGCGAGGAACTTCAAAGTAATTCAAATCGAAGTACATTTTCTGGTGTACTTTTCTAAGTTGATGTATTTTTTTATATTTTTTTTATTATAAAGGATGCAAGCGTCACATCAACGAGATCAAGTCGAATTGGGGAGCGATTCGGAAGCGGATTACCATAGCTTGGGACTTCCATTTTTCTATCATGCAGCTTGGACGAATTTTCCTACAGTAAAGTTGCATTCCAGTCATTTGGAGGCGAGTTATGCAAGTTTTGCGCCGCCGAAATGGGAAGGCAACATCCAATTGCAGCTCTTAGCTCAGCAGTTGCGGTTGAGTCTCTTGCAATCGAATGATTATGCGGCGAGTTCTCGTGGTAAAACTTAACGTTTGTTATCCTTTCCTAAAATATGTATATTTTATATATTTGTTTATATTTAAATTTATATTTTTTCTTTATATTTAAAGAAAATTAATTTTAAACAAATTTTAAATATATTTAAAGAAAATGTCTATTATATTAATTTATATTTTTCTGTCTTTTTATGAATGTGTATTTTTTCTTTCTTTTTTTATATAGTGATACTAATGTTGGCCGAATTGGTTTTCGCGGAAGACGTTACACTTGCGTTGGGCTTGTTATTGACTTTGCCTAAACCTTCACAAGCATGGGAGGTATTCGTAAAGCTGCCTACCACGGAGTTAACTTTGCAGGTCCGGTTTTTGTAGCTCAGTTTAGCTCTTTTTTGTCCGTCGTATGGTCTGAGGCTTTTTACTAATGTTTTGTTTGGGATAGTAGATCGCAGCATTTTATTTTGCTCTTCAAATCAACCAAACCGAAGAACAAGGTTCGTCTCTTCTATTCCGAACACCTTACGAGGTAAGTTGCGATATACAGGTCTACTGTAATTCAGATCAAACGTTTGTATTCTATAGCAAGTTGAATTCGTTTCAGGTAGTTTTGTTGGCGGCGAACGCCTCGCACGTTTCAAAGACAATTTCTGAAACGGAGTACGTTGAATGCAAAGCATTGTTGAATCGCTGCCTTGCGCTTTTAGCCGATGTGGCTCAAGCTCGGCAATTGAGGCAACTGGATTCTGGAGTCGATGTCGATCGATTTGCTGCTGAAGATGAGTACAAGAAAGACACCATTGTAGGATTAGCGATGTAAGTTATATTTTGTTGACTTGCGCAAAAACGTTTTTTTTAATTATTTTTACGTTTTCGTTTTTAGAACCACGGATTCTGCAGTGTATTCTTCCGCAGTAAAGCTTGCTCAGCGTTATGCCATTCCATTATGGGAAGTGGCTTATTCGCATTTGACGGCCTTGATCCTTGAAGAGGCTTTGCCAGTTTACGAGGTTGAGCGAAGGTTTACTGAGTTGAATTTGCTCAAAACTTTGCTCCAAGAACCTGCGATATTAATTGAGAGGTAAATTTTGATTTTTTTCATAAAAATGATTTGTATTTCATGTTTGACTCCGTCCTTTCTGTTCTAGAATGGAATCCGGAGTATTTCCTAGTCTTAATGGGCAAGATTTCGCTCGTTTGTTGTTTTATTATCGGATTTTGGACGAAGCTACTTCCAAAATGCAGTTTAAGTGGGAAAATCACCCTGAGCCTTCCGTGTGCTTACATTTGCTGAACAAACTCAAGAATATGAAGGCTGGTAACTGACTTTGTTTAACTCTGGCGACTTAAATAGGAATTTTTTTTTATTGACAGTTCTCGATTGGAAGAAAATGATTAGTGGCAAAGACCAGTTTTTGCGAGAACTCAAAGCGACCATAACGACCGAAAATGTGTCCACTTTGGCTAAATTAGCCCAAAACTGTGACATAAGAGCTGGTGCGGTTTATGCTGTTTACGCCCAGAAAACCTTTTTCCACGTAAGTGTGCCGTGAATTTTTAAGAAATTTAGTGTTTCTTGTTTTCTGTTTATTTTAATGGGTTTTTTTCTCATTTTTGGTTTCATTTTTAAGATCAATTCCGGTTCAAAGGGTCCGCAGAGCCTAGCTGATTGGTCCCATCGGTATGAGTCACTCCACGATTCGCTTACCAAAATTGACCATCCTCAGGATTTTGTCGATTTCGTCAACGGTTTATGTTTTTCTGAGGAAGCATTGAATCGGTTAAACGTGGAAGTACGTCGCGAAGTACTCAAACGAACCGTAAAACATGCTCGCCACGTACAGAGTAAAGAAAAGGATTTGACCAAAAAGTAAATTTGATAGCAGATTATTTGAAAATTGTTTATTATATGCGGATTCAGGTTTAATTTTCATAATTAATTACAGGGAAGCTTGGGAGAAGGGAAGGCAGCAATTAAGCGCTTGGATGGAGCACTTGGAGCGATTATTGGGACAAGAATGCGAAGACTTGCGTCATCATACTGATCCTATGATAAAAAAATTATTTCGGTAAAATTCGTCAGTTTCGTCTTTTTTCTGTTTGTTCATATCGAAAAAATTCTCCCCTCAGGGAATTTGATCAAAGCCGATCAGAACAGGAAAAGGTTCAGCACTTATTGCTGAAGGTGATCTTAGACCACCAGCCCATTGATTTCTTAAAACAGTTCATCGCATTACTACCACCGGATTTGGCAGTTACTCCTGAGGATCTTCTTATGGACGCTTTACACGAGTGTCTAAATCATCTCTCGTGAGACAATTATCTCTACTACTTCTATTCCTGAGTGTCAATTGATCGTTTTTTTTATTTTATTGTGCGGGTGTAGAGGTTCGAACTCGAGTTTATTGGAAAACGCAGACGCTGTAGTGAGTTTGGGGCACATTCTAAAAGAAGTGCAGAAGGGGTTAGACGAAGGCGGGCCCTTGGGCGAAGAAGATATCCTGAGCGCATTAAGGGAATTTACGGAAAATGACGCGGTGGATGTTTCCGTTCGGCTTCGAGTCCTGGCAGTTGTTCCAAAAGTAAATCTTACTTTTTCTTATAGTAATCTTGCGTTTAATGTGCGAAATTGGGTCCATGTAGAGTTTGACGCTGGAAGATTGGGCTGGATCGCGGGCGGTGCTCTTCAATACCATTTCTTTATTGCAGAAAGCGTGGCCTGACATTGATTATAGAGGTAAAAATAATTTTGTTAACTAATAGAGATAGTAGAGATTGTTAAAGATAGTAGAGATAAAATTAAGTGACTTTATAGACGTAAAAGGAGCGTTGGAGGATGAGCAGACACGGTACGAGTTTTTCCGCAAGCTCCTGGACACGCCAGACTTGGAAGAGAACGGAATTATAGCACTAGCCGAGATTTTGCAGCTTTGGCCCCCTTTTCTGCATGAAACGTAGGGTTTTTGTTATTAATTATCCTAACATTTTGTATGATACGTTCTTTTTTTCCGTTCCAGAGAGTCACATCCGTGGTTGCTTTTCGTTCAGAAAGCTTTGGCCAATAAGGTGGGGAATGAAACGTGGAACTCCATAGTTGAAGGCGCGTTAAAAAATGTAGACGATCTGCCAAAGAAAGTATGGGTACTTTGCTTAAAGACTCGAGAAGATATTGATTTTCCCTGACAGGTTTTGGAAGCAATTTACGAAATTATGTGCTCAATTCAGAACTTGCGGTTGCGGCTACTAGTTGCCTTAAAAGCTCGCATTCCGGGTATAGAAGAAGACGTAGTTCAGCATTTGGCAAGTCTTGGTGAAGTAAGTAAAATCGAAAGCATAGATTTCAAGTTGTATACGAGGCGAATTCATTTTTTCAGATACCAGCTGAAGTTTATGAAGAGAAGGTCCTCGCTTTAGTCCTGGAGGCCAATTGGGAAGCACGGATAGTTAATACGCCTTTGTATCCTCGATTAATGGCCCATGTGTTAACATTGGATTCTGCTACTCAAACACGAACTGTTCAAGCGTTAACTGAGGCAAATTACCGGGCTGAATTGGGTGCTTTTATAGAGCAAGCACGAGGAATTCCTCGAGGACTAGTGAACTTTGCAGCGTCCTTGTTAGCCGGTAAACCAAAGAAATGAGATTTTGAGTGCTTATCTCAGTTATGAGTTTGTATGTTTCTCGGTTTAATTTCTGTTGGAGTTAAAGGTGTTGTTATTTTCCGTGAAACGTTCTGCATTTTTGGCAGTTCCGTTTTTTGTTGGATTTGTTTATATAGTTTCGCTTGAATGGATTCGTCTGGTTTTGTTGCGTTTAATTTACTAGATGAATTTGGAAAGCGGCAAAAATTAAGAAAAGGATGTATATGTATAGCTTTCTGCGGGGATTAAAGACGTTGTTTTCCATTTAAATCTAATCTCTGCTTACTTCCCTTCGATTTTATTAATTCGTTTGTCTAACCCGCCTTTAATTTAATGAGAGTAAGTTCTGTAGGGTGCAGCACTTGACAGTCAACAAAATCCAAGCCAAGCTCTTCAACATGGCGGACGTGTTAGATATTGATAACGCTGAAGAATTCGAAATTGACGAGGATGGAGGCGACCGTAAGTCTTGAAAACATGCCATAATTAATCTAGTTACGATTTAAAGTTGTCCCGTTCGCCATTATTGAGCTGTGAACTTGTTGTTTTCTTTATATAAGTTGTCAAGCATTGGTCTTGATATACCGTGTGTGTTATTCTTATTGCATGCCAAGCTTTCGATACCTTTCACTTTCTGGGTCAATAACATTATATTAAACTAGATTAATTTGAACATAAAAACTTAGGAATTTCCATACATTCATTGACAAAGTTGGCTTGGTTCAACCTTCTATTAGAGGGTTGAACTTATTCATATTACTTTATTTATTATTTATTTATTTGGTAGTTTGTTTTCCTGTATAAATCTAAATCGTATGAATGCATTCGTGAGAATTTTCAGCGATACAAATTTTTGCCCGAATTATATAAGCTGTTTCTGGTCAATGCATCTCTGAGTAACGCCTGGAACTAAGAGAAAGTCAAAAGGTGGCTAATTAGGTAAAAAAACTGACCAACATGTGTAACACGAGTATTTTTTTTTTTACAGAAGGTGTTTCCAAGCTGAAGGAAAAAGTTAGGAAACGCAAAGGACGTGGTTTTGGCGGGGATCGCGAAGCGCGCGAAGAGATTCATGGCTATGAAGGCATGGAAACAGAGGGAGATGACGCCCCCGGACCACAGAGATGTATGTTTCACACATTATATAAAATATTCCTACAATGAGCTATTTTCGTTTCATTAGCTGTGGAGGGCTGGATCTTAATCGTAACCGGTGTTCATGAAGAAGCCCAGGAAGAAGATATCCAAGATAAATTTGCAGAATATGGAGAAATCAAGAATCTCCACTTGAACCTTGATCGGCGTACGGGTTTCCTTAAAGTACTATTCTGATTTAACCTTCATAGCTTGACTAACCTTGTTTTTTTTTTTAAATAGGGTTATGCTCTCATTGAGTACGAGACCTTCAAAGAGGCGCAAGCAGCTTTGGAAAACTTGAATGGTTCCGATATTCTCGGACAAAGTATTGCCGTAGATTGGTGCTTTGCCAAAGGCCCTAGAAAGTATGTACATGTTTGTTTGCACCGTATATTTTTTTAAGCCTCAATTTAAACTTTTTACCTTTTAAATAACATATTTTACATTTCTAGGACCGCCAAACGAGAGAGGCGACGACGTTAAATTATTGGTTTCTGCGTACGTGCAGAGGAAACTGTCATGCGAGCGTAATTCAGCATGGTAGGAACAAAAGGAACGAGTGTTTTTCCGTACTGTATGGTTTGGTATCTGCGACTTTTGAACTCGCCTTTAACAATACAAATTGGATGGGTCAAATTGGATGACGTCCGCCCTTAACTGCGTATCGCATAACTTTCATTTCCATTCTTGAACTTTTAATGAGCTTCCATATTACCGTCCTGTTTATCCTAATTTATTATCACAGCGGAAGCAGCGGAATAGGGCGTTTAGGAAACTCGCGATTGAGAATATCCCTGAACTTCAGTGGTTTGGGGATTCAGTCAGTCCACGATGTCCCTTGACTTCTCAGTGTTTTTATGAAAGAATTGCTATGCTGTTACCAATTTTTTGGCTTTCCTGTTTGGCTTTTGTGGCAGCAGACGATTTACTTGCTCCTCCAGGTGAAACGATTGGATTAGGATAGCGTAATTTTCCGTATTTTAATTATGCTTCTTTAGGGTGTTCGTTGGATACAACCACCGGGTATCGCTATGCCCAGTTTCATCATGGCACAATATTCAGTGGCATCTTGATTCTGAAATTTCGGGTCAAAGCTCGTAGTGATGCTCACATATTACTTTCTACGAGTCCGTTAGCCCTAAACCCTGTCTACGAAATAGTGTTAGGAGCCTCCTCCAATAGTTACATAGGTAAGCAAGCGTAAAACGGACAGTTTCTTTTCATTTTAGGAATATTTTTCTTATAAAATTGTTTGAATTCGAACAGATGTTCGAAAGGCGATGACTGGCAAATCCGTATCTGCGGTGAAAACATCTGACGTTCTTTCCGATAAGGAGTTCCGGAGCTTCTGGGTCACTTACAAATTGGCCAGCGGCGACTTGGAAATTGGCAGAGAAGGGGAATCTTTGCCCCTTTTGCACTGGAAAGACCCCGATCCCTTGTCTGTTCACTATTTTGCCTTTTCTGCGTGGACGGGTATCGTAGCGAAGTGGATCCATTCTTGCCAAACAACTACAACTAAAACTAGTAGTGGTAATAACTACGCAGCACATTTGAGGCTTTTTTGTAATAGCTCCCAACTTGCAGGTCGTAGTGAGGGCAATGAAGCCGCGTCAGAGGAACTGCCCTATGATTATAACGTCATCGAAAAGTTAACTGGACGCTTATTTTCGACTTATAGCAAAGGAATCCGGCCCGTTTCTAACCATACGGGCTCGGTTGCCTTGAGAGTTGGTTTAAGTGTGCTTTATTTCGACTTGGTAAACTAATTTGTTCTGTTTTGTTTGTAAGCGTCGTATTCCAATCTATTTCGTCTATAGGATGAACACTCTTCCGAGTTTTTGGTGAATGTGGATCTTAAAATGGTAAATTACCCAGTGTTCAATTTGAAAGTGGTAAACTTAAACCCCAATTTCCCATATCTAGAATTGGCGAGATGAACGTTTCACATGGAATGCCACTGAATACGACGAATTGAGTGTGATGCACGTTCCTTCTGACGCTATATGGAAACCTGATTTGGGTTTACTTAACAGGTAACATTTTGTTTGTTTACGCTCGTTTGCTAACGAATGTTAAAAAAAAATTCTTATTTTTATTTTTTTAAATTTATTTTTTTATAGTGCTGATGGAAGTGATCTGCAGCATTATCCCGAGACTTTAGCTGTATTCTATAGCGACGGCAATGTCGTTTTTACCTCTTCTTGCAAGATAAGTGCATTATGCAGCATGGACTTGACCAATTGGCCCTATGATGTCCAAACGTGTGATTTGTTGTTTGGCTCGAATACCTATGATAACAAACAAATAGCCTTAGCGCTCATGGAAGAACCAGTATGACATTCTCATATTAATTCCAGGATTGAACTGACTCGGATGTTTTTAGACCATTGAAATGAACAGTCATTTCTACGGAAATCGGAAATGGCATGTGTTGGCACAAAGTGCAGGTCTGGAATCCCAAACAGAGCCCTTTCCTTCCAGTCGAGTCCGTTTCAGCCTCTCTTTTCGAAGATCTTCACCTCTGTTTAATGCTACGATCATTACCCCAGCGCTAGGTAACTGCTTCCTAATATTTTATATTGGTCCCGATATTTAAAACCGAAAATATTTACGAAGGATTAATTGTGGTCACCTTGGCCATGTTTTTGATTCCTCCCAATTCGGGCAAGAAGTTAAGCGTGGGGTTGACCTTGGTTTTTGTCCTCGCTTTGTACTTACTCTTCTTTTTGATGATCCTCCCGCCCATGGGTGACCATTCTCCAATCCTAGGTATTACTTCCATATCTTAACATCCAAAAGAAAAGCTGAATTTGTAAGTTATTTTGGACTGGTGTTTTCTTTATAGTGGCTTTCTTCGCTCATACCTTCGTACTGGTTTGTTTTTCTGTTGTACTTTCGGCGCTGTACTTGCACTGGACCCGCTTACCGACAACTTCGGGTCCACCGGCTTTTTTGATTACGCTGTTTTCAAGTCGTCTGGGCTGGGTATTGTGCTTAAGCTCCTTAATTCGGTTCGTGACACCGAATTGGAGTCTTGCGTCGAAGAAAGACGGCCAACCTATAAACCTGACTGAGGAAATGGACGCCGAAATTGCTCCTTCCGTCAGGTTTGAGGGGGATCTGGGCCTAAACCGACACGTTCAGATGGAATGGCTACTATTGGCCTGCGCTGTTGATAGGATCTGTGGCATTTTGTATATGTTGCTTCTCGTTATTTATGCGGCGAGTTATCTTGTAGCATAAAGTCATGTTGCAATTTTCCTTAACGGACTGGCCAAAACCACGATTTTCCGGTTCAAAGTCTTTTTTTCTTTTTCTGTTTACCCTTCCCAATAGTTCTTTTAAATTTGGTGAAAACTGATAACCTCTTGCAGGGTTTTGGGTTTGGGGGCAGTTGGGATCATTGGTTTTTATAAGGAAAGGCTAAGCAAGTTTGGCCTTGGGATCATTGGTTTTTATAAGGAAAGGCTAAGCAAGTTTGGCCTTGGGATCACCAAATTTGGAGCTGGATGCGAAGCTAAGGAGGGAGCGTAGTTTTATTGATAGTGGGTATAGTGGATGGTTTAAACGGGGCGAATAGCGCGTATTCCAGTCCTCCGTTGACGCGCTCAGCTTGCGGTTAACAGCTCAAAAGTGAAATAAAGTTGAATTGTAAGTCATCTGAGGGTCGTGGGAATGGACAAGTCCCGGGGTGTTTTGTGCCGGTTGATCCTGGTGTGTCTCGGTAAGCCTCTTTTTCAAATTTGTCCTTGCATATGAAGTAATTACGGTACGCTTCGTAAAAGGGTAGAGGCTTCTTGTTCACTTGTATGGACCTGCATATGGTACCTAGATGGAAAATAAATAGTTCTGTGCACTATTCTACATTTGCTGCTGCTCCAATTAAGATTGAGTTTAGATTACATATGTAATAGCAAAATTTATTCTTCCATATGGAAGAATAAATTTTGCTCTATTTGAATGAAACGCCAACAGAGATAACGGGTAAAGGAAGTTTAACGATCGAAGTAGTAAATAATATTGCTGTTGCTGAATGTTCCATATGGTTCGTGGAAGGTCGCTCAACCAAGTTTTATGATCTGCTTGCCAAAGTATCACGTTACAAATTTCGGTAAGGTCACGAGCCTGCCGATTTATTATTTCCCGTCCTCATTTGTACAAACCCTTGCTTGGGATATCTTCGAATTTATGTATCCCTGCTTTCAACTTCAGAATTATCACCAACTGTAATGGCGCCATTTGAATTTTAGTATTTGATCAATCACCTTAAATTGTTTTTAAATTTTAAAAGTTATCATTTTATCGTTCGTTCCGTTTTTGTTCTAACGGATCTTTACTTCGGCAGTTTTTGGTGCGGCAAAAGCAGTAGGAATTAGCGGTGGATCCGAATTCAATGTCATTCAACGGCTAACGAATGCGTTATTCGAAAACTACGCACGCGATGTCCGTCCGGTTGCGGACCATAAGAAAAACGTGAATGTTTCCTTGGGCGTAGCTTTGATTCAAGTCGACATTGTATGTTTCCGTACCTTTTTTCTCTGTTTATAGTTATTTGTATCATTTGTTGGCGCTAAAATCTTTGTCTGCTTATAGGACGATGTCTTATCCGAACTCAACGCGGACGTTTGGCTTCGTTTCGTAAACATATCATGTTAGGCCTTACTCTTAAATTATATTTGCTATTTTCCTTAAGGTATGGACTGACGAACGTTTCAAGTGGAACCCAGCTGACTATGAAGGCTTGGGAGTGCTGCATGTACCTTCCGAAAACATTTGGCGACCTGACATTTTGCTCTACAATGGGTAACTTCAACGTTCACTGCACACATATTTTAAGTTATTGTATTTACGTTTTATGTTTCCAATTATAGTGCTCGTTCAGGTCAAACAGGAAAGCTTGGAATGACTAATGCTTTAATTTACGAAGACGGCAAAGTGCTATGGGTTCCCCCAGTCAGCTACGACGCAATCTGTGAACTAGATTTCCGTCGTTGGCCGAGAGATACCCAAACTTGCGGCTTGAAGTTCGGGTCCTGGACTCATGACGGAAACCAAATTTCTTTCAGTTTATACGACGGCAGTAGCCAAGTATTGTACCTAATTATATGACTGATGGAAATGAAAAAAGTAACTGCCGTTAGGTTGACACCGAAGATTTGGTGCAATCGAATTCCAAATGGCGAGTCGTAAGCACCAACGCCAGCATAGTCAACAAGACCTACGATTGTTGTCAAGAGCCATATCCCTACGTTTATTTCGAACTTACCTTGAAAAGAGAATCATCTTTTTATATCGCCACTATTATTATCCCCGCTATCGGTATGATCACAACATTGAAAAACCCAAAAAGCTTGCTCAAGCTCTCGCGTAATTCCTTGTATGAACTTTTTACAGTGGTTGTGGCGCTCACATTGGCTTCCTTCATAATTCCGCCTAACCGAGGAGCCAAGTTAGCATTCGGGCTCACAAACGTCCTTATCTTGATCGCGTACATGTTTAATTTCTCCGCTCAACTGCCTGCGATGGGTGGAAACATTCCTGCCATTGGTACGTGTGTGCGAATCTTTGCAGGGACGCATAGTGAACAAACGTTTTCTTACAACAATAAGCTAATTGAATTTCTGGTTTGAAATTACTTTAGTAACCTTCTACCAAGACACTCTGCTGCTCGTGGCCCTTTCGTTGGTAACTTCAGCCATTCTCTTGTGGTGGACTACCTCGCCTGGAGCTACTGGACCTCCACAAATCTTGATAAAATTCCTGACGGGCCCGGTTGGAAACTGGCTGGGTCTTAGCTCGCTTATTGCCATCCTCTCCTCGAATCGTAGTCCCTTGTTACGCAAATTCGAGGCAGAAACCCCTAACTTCGCTGTCGGTGATAACGAAAAGGGTCGCGATGAGTCCGAAGAACCCGATTTTGGACCCGTCATAAAGAAAATTGGCAACGAGGAAGCCCAATTGCAGTGGATGTTGCTTGCGTGCGCCATTGACAGGGTGTTGATGCTCCTATACACCGTTTTGCTAGGAACCCTAATGGCCACTTGCTTCTAGAGTTGTGTTGTTGTGTAACAAACAAAAATCGAGCCACCTTCGTGGCAAAAACTTTTTCAGCTTTGCTTATAGTTTACATTTATTGTAGTCTTGCGTCTACAAGACACATCATAATACAAACAAATTGTATAATAGTCCCCACTATATCCTAGTTTTTTAAATTTTATTTTTGCCTTGTAAGTTTTATTTGGGCAACTTTTCAGTCAATTCTGGCACAGCTTTAAACAAATCTGCCACCAAACCAATGTCCGCCACTTGGAAAATGGGAGCTTCCGGGTCTTTGTTAATGGCAACAATAGTTTTCGAGTCTTTCATGCCAGCCAAGTGTTGGATGGCTCCCGAAATACCCACTGCGATGTACAGATCCTATGAAAATTCCACACCAGATACCAGTTTAATTTTTTTTTTAAATAAGTAACTAAAACGTTTAGGAAAATTCGAAAAGAAAAATTTTGAATAACTTACAGGAGCAATGATCTTCCCTGTCTGACCCACTTGTAAGTCATTGGGAACAAAGCCAGCGTCCACTGCGGCACGGGAAGCGCCCACACCAGCGCCCAATTTATCAGCAAGATCATACAGCAGCTTGAAATTTTCCCCCGACTTGAGACCACGCCCACCGCTTACAACAATCCTGGCTGACGCCAATTCTGGGCGGTCAGATTTGGCAAGTTCTTGGCCAACGAACGTGGACAACTCGGAGTTCACGTCGCCGGACGCGACTGCTTCAGAAGATACTCCTGAACCATCCAGAGTGGTAGCTTCAAAATTGGTGGGGCGAACCGTAAGGATTTTCACGGCTTCGGTGCACTTCAGGGTCATTATAGCATTACCTGCGATTTAATATCTTCAGTTAGTTTAAAGAGCGAGTATTTTTGGAGAATTTATACCAGCGTAGATGGTTCGTACGAAGGTGTCTGGGCTTTGAATGGCGATAACGTCAGATACAGGAGAAACGTCCAATGCAGCAGCCACCCGAGGAAGGACAGACTTACTCTGGGCCGATGAAGCTGCGACGATATGGGTAAAATTGAATTGCTTTTGAGTGGCCACAATCAAGGGAGCGATTCTTTCAGGAAGAAATCCTTCAAAAGCAGCATTGTCAGCGACTAGGATCTTCGACAGACCTGCAGCTTTGCTGAGTTCTTGAACGACCTAATGTTCCATAGATTAAGATCACTTTCAGTGTATTTAAAGGTCCTAAAGAAGTATTTACTTGAAGAAATATTTAAATTAAAAGGTTTTAAAGAAACAGCTTATAAGAATTCATACCGGAGCGCATTTAGAGCCAGCTACAAGGCATGAGACATTGCCTCCGAGCTTTTTAGCAGCACTAATGGCATGTAAGGTGACTGGGGTAAGTTTCTCATTGTTGTGTTCGGCGACTACCAAGGTGCTTTGAAATCTACGACCTAGATTCTGTAATGGATAATATAAACCTTGAGTTAGTTTCGCCGAATCAAGCAAGGCACTCATGTAAAACTATAAGAATAAGATTACAGAAATGAACGGTAACTTTACTTGATGGTTTCTAACAAAACGAACGGCAGTAAAAGCGTACATGGTTTACGCAAAATTACAGAAAACTTGCGTAATGTATCTCTTCCTGTTTTCTGTCCAGGAGGAGGGCATACACTTAGTTCAGGGCAGGATTTGTTACCCTGATGGCAATGGGAACGCCTCCCTGAAAGGCCTGAAAGTAGTCTTAAGCCGTTCGCATATTGCCTTTTACCCACCACCGGTAAACAACACAAACAAACGAAAGCTTCGGGCACGACTTTTCAGCGACTTAGCAGTAGCCTTTGCGATTAGCCCGGAAGTTAAACAGATTTTTTGATTCGATAAAGGATTAGAGTCAAGACCGTCCGATGTGAATTGTGGTAATCGTATTCTTGTTACGCAAACGATTGTCGATTGTATTATAAGTAGGATTAATTTCCACCGTATTATATGTGACATATTAAGGATCTGCCTCGACTCGAGGGATTAAAACATTATTATTAGAACAAAACGAAACTCAGGATGGATCTAAGTGGTGTTATTGCACAATCTCTCGATTATTCCAGTTTTAGGAGTAATGTACCTTGTAGGAAAATTGTTGTTGACGAAGACGCATCGAAAGTAATTTTCTGAATAATTCCGAGTCTTTCATACTAATTATGTCGATTTTTTGTAGGTCTGGAAAATTTATGATGGAGGTCCAAGATCTGTCCGTTGCCCTATAATTTGTCTCCCCCCCGTAAGCGGCACAGCTGATGTCTTTTTTCGTCAAATATTATCACTAAGTGCCAAGGGCGTACGTGTAATATCGGTAATTCCAACCCTTATTATTGAATAAACTGTCTTCGGTAGTCATTATCGCTGTTTTTAGGTTGGTTATCCTGTTTATTGGACGTTGGAAGAGTGGTGTGAGGGCTTCGCCAAGTTGATAGAGACTCTCCACTTAGACAGGGTTCATTTGTTCGGAGCTTCTTTGGGTAAAACTCAAATTTGTCAAGAGTTTTGACCAGAAATTAGATTGAGCTACTTTAGGGGGGTTTTTGGCCCAGAAATTTGCTGAACATACGGCGCGTGCTTCGAGCGTTGCTTCACTAATACTCTGCAATACCTTTATAGACACAGCTGTTTTTCAGTACAGCGATTCTTCACCTTTGTAAGCCCAGTTTTATTTACTTATTTGCCACTCCAGTTAGCTTACATTGCATTAAATTAACAGCTTATGGATGCTCCCAGCCATGGTCCTTAAAAAGATGGTAATGGGAAATTACGGCCAACAGATTTTTGAAGCTGAAATAGCTAATTCGATTGATTTCATGGTTGAAAAAGTATTCCTCACATTCCAAAAATATGTTTTTCCTTTCATCAATTGAGTGAATGTTTTCACAGTTGGAAAGCTTAACTCAACCTGAATTGGCTTCTCGATTAACTCTGAATTGCAGCAGTTCTTTCGTGCAGGCTCACAAATTACTCTACATTCCAGTCACAATCATAGACGTTTTTGATAATTGCGCAGTATCTTCTAGTGTAAGGAAATAGTAAAAATCAAGTAATTACGTCATCGTGGATTAACCGCCTGCAAATAGGTGAAAGAAGAGTTGTATAAATGCTACCCACAAGCCAAGTTGGCTCATTTGAAGTCAGGTGGTAATTTCCCGTATTTGAGTCGCACTGAAGATGTGAACCTACATTTGCTAGTAAGCTTCACAAGTTTCCTACTATCTTACTAACATACAGGTTATTTTCGTGTTCCTAACTGTACCTTTCGCTTGCGGTCAAGGTCCATTTGCGACAATTTGAAGGAACGGATCTACAAGCGTCTGAAAAGGTGATGACGCAGCAAATCAGTACGCATTCCTGAACAAGCTTTGTTATATCCTCCTACCCTTTCCCCCTCCCAAAGTGTGATATTTACTCGCGTAGCCTTTACCTTTAGTGGTTGTTAAAACTCATCCGTATTCTCAATACAGTAAAACTTTTAAGTTTTCGGTAAAATAGTGCCTTTTCCGCCCCTGCAATCAGTTCTGCACTGTTGAATGCTTTAAGTTACAACGCAATATAAATGCATTTAACTCAAGCGTGGGTAGGGAGCAACGGGGTTCCCCTGCTTTAAGGGATCCCGAAGTCCTCCGGAATGAGTTGGGCTCTTGTGATCACAAATTATGTGGAGTACCGCTATTCTTCCAGCAGCTCGTATGGTACTACCCAAGCGGGACAAAGTAAGAACATGAATACCAGCTGCCAAGCAAGCTACAGACACGGAGGAGCGGTTCAGAGTGAAACTTCGCCACAGCCAACGGAAAAGGAAAGAAAGAAAACAGGAACCCCGAGACGGATCCATACACACGGAAGACTTGGCCGTGGTTTGAGCGTTTGAGTTGGAGCTTTAGATTCAATCGTGATTAGAGACAAAAGTTCTGTGCTAGTATTTCCCTACTCTCGGACCTTTTCAAATCTTGCCTGCGATTTAAGTTTAATTTACAGGTTCAATGAAGCCTTCAGTGATTGCTTCGGTAAGTAATTTTGTTTCACTTATTCTGTTCCTTTTGGTTACGATAAGAACTGTATATCTTATACTATACGCTTTTTACCGTTATTTGGATCTGTTCCGAAAATTCAGCACTGAATGAAGCAATAATTAAATAATTTTATTCGTGAAGTAAAAAAATTATGAAGTTGAAGTTGATTGAAACAGATAAAAGCATGGTCCCGCTATTCGTTAGAAAAAAAAATAATGCTAAAGCCTGAAGGCATATGTGTGAGAATGGCATTCCGTGTTCTCGGCATTTACTAATATGCAAATTAGAAGCAGACAAAAAGTGGATTTCCCCTAAAACTATAGACTAAGTCAGTTCGCCGATGGTTCTTGGTAGTAAGCTTTAGTAAGAGGTCAAGGTTTCCTTGTTGGGTTTCCCTCTATCCAAGTGTGCGTTTCTTTTAAACCTCACCGGGAGTTTCGGGAACTCCCGTTATTCAAGTGTGCAAGGCGCGTGGCGTAATACCGTGAATGAATTTTTTAGATGGTTTAAAGCTTATTGTTGGAGCTTTAATGAAATAAAAAGTGCTTTAACCCGCCAGCATAAATATATTTGAGCCAGCAACAGTAAAATGACATGAGACATACAGGAAGACACATTCTTAACCCCAGCCAGAGCAACTCTCGATCCGTTATAACAGGTTTTGAAGTTAGGAAAGGGAAATAAGGTTCGCTGGCTTTTCTTTCAATTGGTGTTTTCCCAGGTATGCAACATTGAACTCGGCCTTAATGTATTTGTCTGCTTTGCGTATTACTCCATGGTTTATAGATGTGGGCCAGTGTGACGATCTCGCTGGTGTTTGTTATCGTTGCTGGACAAGACCTAGAGAACGAGTTTCCTGATGGATATTTCCCTTTTGAGGAATCACCTTCAAGAGCTCCGCCCAAAGTACGAAAACCTCCTTATGTACAAGCCGATGTAGATTGCCCAGGTAAGCTTCCCGTATATTCAAATAGCCGCGGATCAAAGGTTATTAACATAGGCTTTAATGCACATAGGAGTTAACGCGTTCGATATTAATTCGCTGGATAATTTGTGTGGGGACCTCAACAAAGGTTACATACCGAGAAGTCCCTTCGGCAGTCTGGTTGAGGGTCAGCCATACCCTTTGTAAGTATATCTTCACAATTACCGCATAACGGTTTTGTGGTTTCGGTTTTTTGACTCTCTATATTCTTCCCACATAGTGAACTCATACGAAACAAGACGTTGGATTTCTTTAGCAATACTTTGCCTGTGTTAAAAAGTGACAGTAATTTACCAAAAGTCGCCAAATTCCATGCAGGAAAACCCGGAAATAAGAAGTCCCCGTAAGTTTTTTTAACACCTATTCTAGGCCACAACGATGAAGGATTTCCTTTTTTGCTTATATACAGGAACAAAGTTCAACAAAATCGACGACCTATACGTTCGACTAAGGAAACAGATGTAGACGAGACTCCACGCCAAGCTAGAGGCTTTTGTGACCATAATTACGGGCTGTAAGAATTTCCACTTTTGGATTTAGTTGAGGCATCGGAATAATTTTTAGCATTGTATAGTGTTTGCTCAATCTTGAAGCTATGGAACGGACGAAATGCGGTCCAAGGGCCCAGCAAGCAGATCTCTGGACAAAATTCCGATCCCAAAAGGGATACTTTCGGCGAAGAAGAGCCCATGACGCCTTGTCCCTCTATTGCGGAGTACGTGACGCCAGTATTTGCCAAAAATTTCCAAGGCGTTTGGCGTTACGTAGTACAGATTCCCCATGAAGGGTACTTTACGCAAACTGTTGAAGTCACCAAGTGTTTGTAAGTAACAAAAATTCAAGACTACAAATATAGAAACACCGAGGAGGTTAACGATGACATTACTTTTTATAGGCAAAAGAAGTGTAATTTTATGGAAGGATCGTGTTTGGCGTCTCCCAGATGGTTAAGTTTGTTAGTAGCCGAACTTTACTATCCTCACGCTCGATTTCCTACGCCCAAACCAGGTAATTACTCCGTTGTTCCCTCTGTGCCTCTACGGTAGACCTATTTGTTATGTGAAGCGTGCTCAAGTCCCCAAATGGGTACACATACAGTCCAATATAGCCTATAACACTATGGTTTTACTATCCTTGTAGTTGTCAGTGCACGGGCGAATAACGGGGCCAATAATGTACCGAACACTCCCCCACCTGCACCTACACCGCCTTCATTACTCGCGCCTTTACCTGGGCGGACTGGTAGACAGTCGAATCCTACGTATTGCGATGGCGTGGATGAAATTGGTTGCTTTCAAGTAACGTTTCGAAATTTGTCTCCCTCAGTATAATTGCATATTTTTGTGGTTCTCTGTTTAGGTGCGATTATATTACGATTGGTTTTTGGTTCCTGGCAGTTGCAAGTGCTGGAAACAAGATTTTTTTACAAAGTATGGGAAAAAGTAGGGTATTTGCAGTCATGAATTTGTGTTTTTGTTGCTAATTTATTTGTAAAGAAGAGCTTTATGTATTGTCATATTTGCCGTTTAAAAATAAAA
The DNA here is from genome assembly GCA_022832285.1 of Lepidurus apus apus. Lineage (NCBI taxonomy): Eukaryota > Metazoa > Arthropoda > Branchiopoda > Notostraca > Triopsidae > Lepidurus > Lepidurus apus. The sequence goes on along the minus strand of JAGJRO010000074.1, from coordinate 479,531 downwards.
TCACCGGAAAATTCAAAAGATGCGCCTTAATATAGATGATGCTCAAGTTGTTATGGATGATGCTCATCAAGACCTGAGTCAAAAAAGAAGAGAAGACGGAAACAAACACTTCCTTTTTCTCAATATCTTTGGTCCCAAGTGTAGAGCCACACTTAGAAGGGGAAAAATTAGACTTTCGGGGTATACAGTATAAGTCGATTGATTTACATTGAAATGTCGGAATGAACATGAGGACGTTGCTTTGTTAAAGCTGTTGTTGTAAATATATATAATGGCTATAAAATAATAAAACAAAATAAAACGCAGCTCAGTTCTGGTCTGACGCGTCTGCTTCTCTCACAAATAAAACGCACAACAGATGAATTGGATAAATAAAACGGCTTCAAGCCAGCGAATCGGAATCGGTTAAGAAGACGCGTCAAATAAAACGCAGCTCTGCTCGACGTGTCGTCTTCACGGAGACTGATCAGAAAGATTCACTCGGGGTTTTTCTTATCTCAGTCGGTGGCAGGGTATAGTGTACTTTGTCTAATAATGAAGCGATTCGTCGCATTATTCTTCTGCGTTTTAGCCGCCGTTTCGGCAAGCGATGTGGTAGACCTGGGTGATGGCGACTTTGATTCAAAACTCGCCACTTTTGACACCGCATTGGTCATGTTCTATGCTCCCTGGTAAGCTTAATTTTTGCTCTTTAAAAACGCTGGTCTGACTGCATATCTTTCAAGGTGCAGTAACTCAATAAAGCTGAAAACCGAGTTCGAAAAGGCTTCAGGCGACTTGAAAAACAATGATCCTCTTCAAGGTATACATTCCGCAATTTTTCGAATATACTTTTTCCTAACCACTGATGGGAAACTTGGTCCTCAACTACAGGTGGATTGTACTGAAGAGGGCAAAGCTGTTTGTGGTCGCTTCTCTGTTCAAGGCTATCCTACCCTGAAGATTTTCCGCAATGGGGAGATGTCTGCGGAATATAATGGGCCTCGTGATGCCAGTAAATCCATGTTCTCTTTATTCGCTACCGAAATTTCAGTTTCATTTCTTAATTGCCTTTTTTACGTTCGTTTTTCAACAGACGGTATCATCAAGTATATGCGAGCTCAAGTCGGGCCTGCTGTCAAGGAATTGACCAATGAGCAAAGCCACGAGAAGTTTTTGGACGTATTTTTTGATCGAAAATATTTTTAAAAATATTCTATTCATTTTTTAATGAAATTTTATAGTGTTGCCATCATTCTATACCGCCCCAAGCACTTGCACAACAAGTTTGAGCCCAGCACGGCGAAGTATTCCGGTGCAACCAACAAAGAAGATATGAACTGGATCGAGAAATCATTCCAGCCGTAAATGCACATTGGTCGTCCGGTCCGGAGCCTGTGTATACTTAAGCGGGTTCCAGTGTATACCAAAATCCTTTTAATCAACAAAAATCTAATATATTAAAATATATAATTTGCATTCAAAATCTATTAATATATTTTATATTAAAAATGTATCTCAAAATGGCTGACGTTTAAAAACAACCTTAAAATCATGTGTAAACTGGTAGAAACCACGGATTTCTGGCTGTGTTAATTTTCTGAACAAATGCCATTGAGTGATTCCCCGTCGAGCTTGAGGCTATTTGAACGAAGAAGCCCGACGGCAAGGCTGAGAGCTAGTCTTAGCCAATGGACAGAGCAGGAAACCTTGCTGCTCGGGCGTGCGTCTATATAAACCGAGATGCGGTCGCAGATTCCTATTTTTATCCGCACGCGATGTATACAGTTAGTTACGTATAGTTATAGATAAAGAAAATTGTGTTCAAATGTTTCTTATTCTTTCTCAAAGCGTTCCTAAAACTACAGAAACAAGACTCGTAGATTATTTACAACAAAAAGCAACACTAGTTTAACGCGCTGTCTTTTCGCCATGGGGAGTACGGTTTGAAAATGAAAAAAAATGTCTTACAGCAGACTAAATTAAGTGTTCTGGCTAAAGAACCCCTGTGTCAATTATGCATATGATCAGCGGGTTAGACTGGTCCCAGTTTTACCTGAATGTTCCTAAAGGGCGTTCTGTAAGATGTCGCTCCCTAATTTCGTACTTTTTGGGACTGCCAGAGAAGTCTGTGACCACGCCTTCACGATGAAATCGCGGGCAGAAGATAAGGTAAATAAAGACGAAATGGAAAAGGTAGACTAGGGGACTGAATTTAAAGCAAAAATGGCCATTGGGGAACAAGGAGGGCCACCGCCTGGTAATGACGTAGACAAGGGTAGAGCTAGCTTTTTAATTTGTTTTTAACATTTTAGAATTTGATTTGGAGCTTACGACCGCCCAAAGCCAAGCAATTTTCAATGATTTTGTGCAATGGCAACTTGCAGAGAGGCAAAGGTTATCTGGGAATACTAATGAAGTTCCTGAAGAAATGAGGAATGTAGCCCCCAGGTAATCTTGCTTTAACTTTGTCGTGTCGCCTGATTTTTTTTTCTTCATTTAATAGATTGCAGCTCGCATTAGGCCCACTAAGCCAGTTGAAAAGTCGTTTCCATGCCTTAGCCGACAGCTTTTCTCAGTCAGAGGCAAGAGAAGTTATTAGAGCCAAAGCTGCGTCCGTTGATCTCAGGAGTTTGACTCCACAAGCGTTCCAGGATTTGCTCACAGAAGTTTTTGAGGTTTTTTACCAAGTTGTAAAACGATGAAACTGTGATATTTCAATCCATCTTTTAGGGTGGTCTTGTTACCCAAGAACGAATTTTAGTGGTGTATTATTTTTGCTCTGATATTGCTATACGAGCCATAGAGGAGGAAGGCACCTACTTATTTCAACGATTTATGTCATGGAGTGCCAATTACTTACGAGACAAAGTATCGACTGTTGTTGCTCGACAAGGTGGCTGGGTAAATTTTATAACAATTACGTGTAGCAGAAGTCTTGTATTCTTATCCTTTATCAGTTAGCAGTGCTCAATTCTGGACTAAACTATGCCACTAAAATCACACTTACATTCTTCTGCGTGGTAGCTGCTGCCTCATTAGCGGCTTATATGCTCAATAGACGATAAATACATTATTCCTTTGTCAATGGAGGATATTTCAAAATCATGTACCATGCCTAATCTCTGGTCTTTCGTTTCAGTCTCTGTCTTCATTAATTGGTGTTTGTATGGGGGAAAAAATACCTATTTTCGTTAAAGAACGTTTAATCAGCTGCATTAACGTTTATTCAGCTGCATTTGAATCTAGCGCCAAAGTTTGTTATCGATGACGGGACGAGCCCCTATCAGAAGCTTGAGCGCAGGAGCCAATGGGAGAGGGCCAGCGAGTAGCAGCCCTGCTCGACGTGTCATCTTCGCGGAGACCGGTCAGAAAGATTCACTTGGGGTTTTTCTTCTCAGTCGGTGGCAGTGTAAAGTGTACTTTGTCTAAAAATGAAGCGATTCGTCGCATTATTCTTCTGCGTTTTAGCCGCCGTTTCGGCAAGCGATGTGGTAGACCTGGGTGATGGCGACTTCGATTCAAAACTCGCCACTTTTGACACCGCATTGGTCATGTTCTATGCTCCCTGGTAAGTTTATTTTTCGCTCTTTAAAAACGCTGGTCTGACTGCGTATCTTTGAAGGTGCGGTCACTGCAAAAAGCTGAAACCTGAGTTCGACAAGGCTTCAGGCGACTTGAAAAACAATGATCCTCCAGTCTACCTCGTCAAGGTATGAATCCCGCAATTTTTCGAATATACTTTCTTCTAACCACTGGGAAACTTGGTCCTCAACTACAGGTGGATTGTACTGAAGATGGCAAAGCTGTTTGCGGTCGCTTCTCCGTCCAAGGCTATCCTACCCTGAAGATTTTCCGCAACGGGGAGATGTCTGCGGAGTATAATGGGCCTCGTGATGCCAGTAAATCCATTTTCTCTTTATTCGCTACCGAAATTTCATCTCTTAATGTCTTTCTTACGTTCGTTTTCAACAGACGGTATCATCAAGTATATGCGAGCTCAAGTCGGGCCTGCTGCCAAGGAATTGACCAGTGAGCAAAGCCACGAGAAGTTTTTGGATGTAGCTGAAGTTGGAGTGGTGGGTTATTTTGCTGCTGGTTCTCCCCTTAAAACTGCCTTCATGAAACTCGCAGACAAACTGAGAGAAAGCATTCGGTTTGGAATCGCCACCGAAAAAGCTGTGTTAGACAAAGTAGGCGAAAGGTAGGTTCAACAAAACAAAAAAACTTGATCTATTTTCTAATGAAATTTTATAGTGATGCCATCATTCTATACCGCCCCAAGCACTTGCACAACAAGTTTGAGCCCAGCACGGCGAAGTACTCCGGTGCAGCCAACAAAGAAGATATTAACTCCTGGATCGAGAAATCATTCCATGGTTTGTGTGGTCACCGCACGACTGATAACGCTGCTCAATTCCGTGACCCCGTTGTCATTGCATTTTATGGCGTGGACTATAAGAAGAACGTCAAGGGTACCAATTACTGGCGTAACCGTATCTTGAAAGTAGCCCAAGCCCACAAAGATGACTTCACCTTCGCCGTTTCCAACAAGGACGACTTTACTCGCGAACTGGGCGATTTTGGCTTGGATTACGTCGCCGGGGACAAACCACGTGTTGTGGCACGCGATGCTAAAGGCAAGAAATACGTCATGAAAGAAGAATTCTCGTAAGTGAACTTGAAAGTTTTGGGAGAATTAAGTTTAATGATTCTTATCCCTTTTATAGGCCTGAGACATTTGAGCAATTCTTGGACGATCTTAAAGCCGATACATTGGAACAGTACATCAAATCTGAGCCCATTCCTGATAAGGTTACCCCAGTAATAGTCGCTGTGGCCAAAAACTTCGATGAAGTCGTCACCCATAACGAAAAGGACACTTTGGTCGAGTTTTACGCTCCCTGGTGCGGCCACTGTAAGAAACTCACTCCAGTTTTCGAAGAGTTGGCAACTAAGGTTCGAAAAAGTTCTTGCAAGAAACTCGAGAGACTAATTTCCTATTGAAATTTCAGTTGAAAGATGAAGATGTAGCTATTGTGAAAATGGACGCCACTGCTAATGACGTACCTTCGGGTTATGATGTCCGAGGCTTCCCTACCTTGTTCTGGTTGCCTAAAGATAGCAAAGACTCGCCTAAGAGATACGATGTAAGATTAAAATAGTAGTTTTGGGTCTGTCTAGTGATTATCTAATTTTGTGTTTATAGGGCGGTCGGGAAGTGGATGACTTTATTAAGTACATTGCCCAGCACGCTACGAGCGAATTGAAGGGATGGGATCGCGAAGGCAGTCCTAAGGTCAAGGAGGAGTTGTAATTGTTGCCAGATGAATGAAAAATTGGAAACGAAGAAGTAAAAGTTTCTAGAAAACTGTGTGCAAGGGGTAGTCATTCCTGGTGAATGGAAAAGATGTATGGATGTTAACAGCCTTCTTCCTCTATACCTTTTCTTTGCTGATATTTAAACGTGGAGCAACAAAAAACGTCGGTCTTTTTACAGAGGAACGATCTGGCCGTCCTTTTCACGAGCAAAATTATTCCAAACAGTGCTGCAAAAATCTGTTATTGGGAGGAATGAAATATCTTTTTGTATTACAAGTACGGCTGCAATACATGGCGTGTGAATATATAAACGGTATTCTCCAAAAGAATGGTCGTTCGTTTAATACGCAAGGAAGATACCATTGTTATCCTATTGTGAAACCTATTTACTGTGATTTCGCTTATCTACTTTTACCATTACGCTTAACCTTCCTTTCGAATGACAGAAATGCGAAAAGGCAACTCGAAATCGACCAATTAGAAAGCACTTTCATTGCGTTTCGCCTTTTGCTGTTTTTGCACTGCCCGTAGTGTACCCTAGCGAGAAAGTTATAAATCAACACCGAACTTCGAAGGTACGACGGAAGTTGTTTGTTTACCGTTGATAACTTACAAAGATGAGTTCTTCTACGCTTAAACACAAAAGCGACGATAAGAGGTATATTTATAATGTGCTTTTCTAGCATAAACCTTTCCTGTATATAAACTATAAAAGCGTAACTAATATACGGTATTCTCAGGTCAATTTTCGTACGTATTAACTCTCGCAGTCTTGCTAGCATTTTTTTGTTTGCCTGTTATGTTTTCCTATTATAGTTTTGTCTATAACTATAGGCTTACACTTTTTATTGCAATGGAAGCTCCCAATAGGGTCAAGTATAGCTGACATTCAATAACCAATCAATTCTCAAAAACGTGACTCATTTGAGTGACAAGCAATTGTCTAAGGAAATGACGGTTGAAACGGTATTATAAGCGAAAAAGAATTACTTATAAAACTATTTTTTACCTTAGGTCAAGAAGAAGATCAAGATCGCGAAGCCGTGAGGATTATAGCAGAAGAGATTACAAAGATGTAGACAAGTACTCATCTAAAACTAGAAGGACTAAAAATGTCTCACCGGCTCGTTTTTCGAGTCCTAAACGTGGTCAAAAAGCAAGCTACAGTGAAGGCAAGAAGTCCAAGGACAAGAAAAAACCAAGGTCAACATCCGAGAGCCGCCATTCCTCGTCGGACTCGACAAATTCAGAGGATTCTGATGGAGCTGAACGTTCAGCAGGGATGAGCAGAAAGTTATTAGAGAAGTTGGAAGCCGAGCGTAAACGCATTGTGGACGATTATCAAGTACAAAAGGAGAAACTGAAAGCCTTAGAAACTCCTGAAGAAAAGCGCATTCGTCGTTTGCTTAAGAAAGAGGCCAAGGAACGGAAAAGAAAGGAACGTATGGGTTGGGATAACGACTATCTTCATTACACTAACGCAGATAATCCGTTTGGCGATGCCAACTTGCTCGAAACTTTTGTCTGGAAGAAGAAAATGACCAAAGAAGGCAAGATCGATTTCAGCAAGGAAGAACTTGAACGACAGACGCGGTTAAAACAATTGGAAAACAAGCAAGAATTGGAGAAGGTCAAAAAACGGCGACAGGAACGAGAATTGGAACGAGCTGCGCGCGAAGAAGAATTAGCGATAGTCCAGCGCCAAAAAGAAGCTGAACAATTTCGCAGTTGGGAGAAATCCGAAGACCAGTTTCACCTCGAGCAAGCCAAACTGAGGTCTACAATTCGTATCCAAGACGGCAGGGGTAACTTTCTGTCTTAACCTTATTCTTTCTCTCTAATTCGCTACGATTTTGTGGTCTTTTTTAGCCAAACCCATTGATTTGCTGGCCAAATACGTCTCATCGGAGGAAGATCCTGAAGCAGTTGAAATGCACGAACCTTACGTGTATCTCACAGGCTTAGCTTTGCCTGACCTGGAAGATTTGTTGGAAGACATCAAAGTAAGATGAAAAGTCCTACCTCGTTTTTCCTTCAATGTTAGAATAGTCCAAAAAAATCATGTTTCTTACCGGTTAGGTATACATGGAGCTCGAGAAGGGTGTTAATGAAGACTACTGGACAGATTTGCTGGTAATTGTGGAAGAAGAGCTTCGTGTTTTGCGGAAACGTGAACATACCGAGTACGAAGCAGCTGTAGGACGCCGTGAAGGTGTCCACGAAGCTGTAGCTAAAGATGTGGCGGACGTCTTCAAGGGAAAAACTGCTGTCCAGTTGGAAACGTTGCGAACTTCCATTGAAGGCAAGCTGGCTAAACCTACTCCCGGCATTGACGTATCCTACTGGGAATCATTGCTTTCCCAGCTCAAAGGTAAAAGCTTACACTTACATCTCTGGAAGACGTATTTACGAATTTTGTAACTATTTTTTCTTAGCGTATATTGCCCGTGCGCGACTTCGAGATAGACATCACGACAATCTAAGGAAGAAATTGGAAGCATTGAAGGCTCAGCAAGGCATGCTGCAAGCTGACAGTGAAAAAGCTGCAGGTCCTAGCACCACAGGTGGCTCCGAAGAAGCTATAGGGTCAAAGGAGCTCAATAAAGCGTCGGACGGTGAACAGGAAGCGATGGAAAGCGAAACAGAAGGGGCGGAAGAAGAGGATGATCTTATCGCACCGTTTTTGCAAGCCTACAAAGCTGGATGTTATAGTCCTCGTTTAATTCACCCGGAAGAAGAAGACTTGGGATCCAACGTGGTACTGCGTAGCCAGGATGAAGACGCAGCGCTTATTGCAGGTTTGAGACGAAAATTGTTCGGAGGAGACCAAGACAATGCAATGACAACGGCTACTGCTCCGGAAGTATGTGGAATCTTTTATTGGCTTTCTCGAAAAAAGGAGACGACATTGAGATATTTTTCTCTTTCTTCTTATCCGTTTCTAGGCTTCCGTAACGGGCGCAGAACTCACGTTCCGAAAAGAGGCCGGCAAAGGCATGAACGCTGATGAAGCCATGTTCTCCGTGGAAGCACCTTTGGATAAACCTCAGTACTTGTGGTCGGATAAATACCGGCCGAGGAAACCGAGATACTTTAATCGGTAACTGTTTAGAAATAATCCCTTTAGTTCGTTATTTTCTTACGTTTTAATTTTTTCTTATTATTTCTTCTGTTTAGTGTGCACACTGGATTCGAGTGGAACAAGTATAATCAGACCCATTACGATATGGACAATCCGCCGCCGAAGATTGTGCAAGGATACAAATTCAACATTTTCTACCCTGACTTGATTGACAAAGGCAGCACTCCGCAGTATTTTGTTGTAAGTGCTCACACAATATTGTTTCTTTGTCTTTCGCATTGGGCTGAGGGTTAGAGAGACGACTAGAAATTAAAACGTGTGGATAGCGTTGTGTTGGCTTTTAGACCGGGGGTTATTTACTAAGCTTTTCAAATTATTTCATTAATTATCTTAGTCTAACAGGGTATACAACTAACAGAGCCTTGGCTTGCCCTGAATTAAGAGTTTGACAAAGCTTTCCTTTGCAAAGCTCAATATTTAAAAGGGAAACACTGCGTTTTCTTCGTATTTTTTTTTGCGGATGCTCAGGGTGATGAAAGTTTCTTTTGAAGGAATTATTTTAAAGCGATTTTTGCTGGGAAATGCCGGAGCTTATTAACATAATAATTTATTATTACATTTATTAACAATTTATCTATTTATTCTATTTGTAATCTATTTTTATTTAATATGTTTATACAAAATATTTGTATATTTATAAATTATCGTCTATTTATTAACAATTTGTTAAAATATATAAACAAAGTAATTTGTGCGTGTGTTAGTTCAGCCGATGACTTTTAAAAAAATCAACCAAAGTAAACAAAAGTTGGAAATGAATTAATATATTCCGAGTGCCTCCCTGTCACGGAAGTTTTCAGCTAGTTTTATAGTCGTACCCAATTTTGGAGGGAAATTTACTTTCCTCCTTTATTTTCCATAGACTTTGGCATTAAGATTTAAGTCAAGCTATGCGTTATTTAGCCTAAACGGAGCATCCTGTAAATTTGTATCAGTAAGAAATGGTGGAGTGCGTTTACTAGGTTGCTAAGTTATCTCTGCAGCATTTGTCTTTATTGTTCCTTGTATGTTAATGGTTTCATTTTCTTTGGAATGCTTTTTGCAGATCCCGTGTGCAGACAACCGTGACTTTGCTATTCTAAAATTCCACGCTGGACCCCCTTATGAAGATATCGCATTTAAAGTGGTTAATCGGGAGTGGGAATATTCGTATAAACGAGGCTTTCGCTGCCAGTTCCATAACAACATTTTCCAGCTCTGGTTCCATTTCAAGAGATATCGCTACAGAAGATAAGCGGCTTTGGTTAGGAAATGTTGGCGTTCCTATTTGCCAACCATTCTTGTATCCCTTGCTTGAAATACACAAAGTAAACAAATTTCTGTTCCCTTTCTTTAAAAAAAAAAAAAAAATCCGGCAGTTTTACATTTAAAGTTATACTCACGGCCTACTTAGTTATCTTACTCTTCTTGGGATGGGAAGCTTATTCTGGAAGTGGACTAACTACCAAGTTCTGTAGTAAACTAGAAAGCGCAGACTACGCTAATATATATAACTTGGAACAAATTTAGAAATTGCGGTTGTCAAGGACAATTTTTTCGCATTTAGGAAATACAAAAGCAGAGTTTAGGTATGGCACATTCTCCTTTGTTGAAAGAGATCAAGTTTTGGGAGGTAGTTTGAACTCTGCAAGGATCTAACAACGATTCAGCGAACTTGTGGGGATAAGATTTTAACTGGCAAGTTCAACTCTGCGAAATGTGCAAGTTTCAGAAATGTCAGTTTACCCAACCCATCATTCATCAAGAACTTGAAGACCCGTCACATAAGCAGGCTAGTCAGTCGACCGAGTTTTAACGTCGCTGGGATTTTTACTTTTCTTTCTTCACCCAAGTTTTCGACAACTGCTCCCTAATGGCCAAAACGTGTACGCCATTATCCCAAGGTTGTTGTTATTGGCAAGCGCCATCCCAAATTGTGAAGTGCAGACCTTTTGTGTTTAACAAGTTTGAATATCTTCGTGTGTATACACGAAGATACCTTAATTCACGGTAAAGTGAAAACATCGACACAAAACCGTCCTCAGAGATTATTGTTATAGCTTTAGACAGTTGTTCATTGGGTTCTTCGGCTTTCACTTCCCACTTATGCAGTTGAGCTTGAAACAGAGGTAGTGCGAATAACTTATTGATTATACTCCCCTAATTAGTATGTGGGCATGAACGGCGTATCACGTAAAGCGAAGAAAGTTGGTTTTGTTTCATCGTAATTGCCCAGAAAAGAAGGGCAAAGCATTATTATAAGTGAGGCTGTTTCCCAAAACGTTCGATTTTTTTTGTTCTCTTTAGTATGGCTGGGGACGCGCGGCTTTGGGCAATAATGAAAGCTCTCGGAAAAGGTCAGAAAAAGTTGCACTCCCTGGCAGCCAGTAATTTGTGACCTATTAGCGAAATGGGTTCTTCTTGGAGGGACTTGGAAGGGCATGCATTTTCATGAAAGAAAATAAAGGGAAGAACATCGGACGAAGGAAGCGTCTGTCGAATAGTTTTTCATGTCGGAATGTGGCTTCTATTGTAAAGCAAGCAGGAGTATTACAACTTTTACTAAGCTAGAAATGGACTGGCATGTTTTATATGCGAGCTTTCAAGTTCCTTTGCCTTTTCCATTTCTGACTCTTGCATTAAGAGGACTCTCCTCATTTTCGGTTTTGCAAGAACAAGTCTAAAATACACCAGAAGGGAAACATTTGCGACTTCGGAAATGGAAAGAGACTTTGTTTTTGAGACAGGATCACGAAACTTTGGTTTCGTGATCTTGTTGACTTCCTAACCAAGAAAGGCATTGCTTCGAGCTGTGTGCTACCATACGAGTTAGCTTATTTTCATGTTTGCTTGTAGATGCGGGGTTACACAACCTTAGAAAGTTTTTCAAAGTGCGACGACCGATACGAAGTGTGCAAAGACTATCACGAAAATGGTATGTTTTGGATTCAGTGATTCAGTCTTAAGTTGTTGCGATCGTGGGTGAGAAGCCAGACGGAGTGAAGATGTCTGGCAGTAAGCTGGAAAGAAAGTGTAAAGCTAACCCGCTTGCCATGATGGAGTGCTATATTTTTCCTTTCGGTAAGGGACGAAAATCCCCTTAACATTGAGCCACGCACTTCAGCTAGAAGAGATTATTTTTTTCACCACTGCCGATTTTTTATCAAGATTAATGAGCTAGCGCATTTCCTAAATGCCCTTGTTTTTTCCGTTGTTGTTATTTTGGGAACTTCGAGTGGGGGAAAGCATCCTGCTTTGGAATGACTACAAGCACTGAAGGAGCAAAATCTTTTATGAGCAATGTGTCGAAAATATAAAAGATTTATTCGAAGAAACTTGCCGAAATTGCAGAACTCACTGATATGTGAATCCATGACTACATCTTGGGCCCATGAGCGAGTTTATTTTATTTTTATTTGTTTTTTATTTTTCTTAGGAATTTGGTTCAGTGGTATTATTGATCAACAAAGTGGAGCTTTGGGAGACTTTGAGAGTCAAAAATGGAAGAAGCCTTTCTTTTGAGCTTCCCGGGGGTTGTGATTGGCAGGTAAGAGATTCGAAAACTCTCCCGTGGTTTTGAGCAGCATATTTCACCGGAAATGCTTCTTGTGATGGATGAAAGGCTCCCTGTATTTACCACCGACGTAACCTTTCGCATCTTGCATCGTAAACGTGGTCCTGTCTCTCCATTGGCATGAGGGCAAATGGAAAACCCCAGTGGAGTTTCGGAAGTCAAAGATTCATTCGCAAGGGACATGCAACGTGACAGCACGTGAGTTCATGGATCATCCCCTGAACCGTAAGTGAAACGGCCTGCGTTCATAGATTGAAAGGCTAAGGATTCTATACTATGCTTACTAAAAGGTTCTCTCTCTGTATTGTAAATCCGTTCACGAGTATCTGTATATCAATGAAGGAAGGAGCTATGGGACCGTGCACCTCTTTGAGAATATCTTTTTTTTTTTAAAGAGTTGCAAGAGAGGGGTAAATAATGACGTACAAGTATCCGGGACATTAAAATGTAATCTGTTTTTGCCTTGTTGTCGACGCAATATTGACTATATAGGGAACCAGCAAAAACCAAACGGTCCTCCTTCAATCTAGGAAAGCTGGGCATTTGTCATGGACTTATTGACATGGAAGTATATTAATGGTAATATAGTTTCCAGAAAAGGAACTCTTGATCAATACCAGTATACCCCCAACATATAACATATAAGCTGCACCTCCCAATTCAGTATTCATAACACATAATTGTTAAAAAGATAGTAGATTAACTCACTGATGTGCGTATAGTTATACACATAATGGTTAGTAATTTAAACTCGGGCTTATAAACTTTCTTTATTTAAATCAGAAACTTGGGGTAAAAATTCATAAACACAAATTTTTCCATGTTGAAATTTTTTTGACGGAATGGAAATGGAAAATTATTCAAAAACAAACTGCCTTCAAACTATTGTATTAGACGCGTACCCTAGTAAATTAACTTAAGTTAATAATTTTTAAATTGGAAATAACAGCTGCAAAACTTTTTAAAATAAGTTACCATAATCTTCTTAAAGGTTTATTTATCTTAATATGAAAATACTGTACGTACATTTGTAGACTTATGATTTTAATCAAATTTACACAAACTTGAATGCAAGATATTCAATAATTCTTTAAAAAAGTCATTTGTCATTATCACTGACTCGAACTCACTTCGGCTTGGAAAAATAACAATCGCATTTTAATTCCAACTTGTATTTGTTCATACGGTAACCGCTAGAGGCTGACAGTCACTAGATCTGAAAGTGACTGAGAGTTACTTCTCATTTGCAATTTCTCCCAATCCCCGCTTGCCTGTTGCTTCTCTTGTGAATGACTGCAGAAAGTGTCCATAGTGCCGTGCTAATTTTATATTTAGTCAAGTCTTGACAAAAGTAAGTATGTTTCTTTACTGTTTTCCTTCAAGTTTCGTCTAGATAGACTAAAGAACTATCTTCATTTCAGTCCTGCAGTCGTACTAGGCCAGCCTGTCCCGCGTCCTCTGGTCAATTTGCCCCTGGTTTCGTGGCACGAGCTAGATTGTCGTGGCTCCTGGCGTAGCGCCATGTATTGCCTGCGCTACAGGAACTGTTAGCGGGTAAGTAGACAGCAATTGATCTCTAAAAGGATATTGTTATTCATTGATGAGATGCGACACGCCACGTGAAGACCTACTTGAGTTACAACCCCTAAAATCAGTAACTTGGGCTCAATAACTTGCCACGAGCGGTTCTAGCGCGTGTATGCAAATCAGGACGGCTGACATTTATGACCCAACATTCAATCTAACCAAATTAGAGGTCCACAAAGTTTCGTTTTGGGCACTTGTAGGCCTTCTTAAACGTCTCTTAGCTTAACAAATAAAGGAAAGCGGTGCAAAGCGTGCGAAACATGCCCAGCCAGCAACAATGAAACCTTACGTTTCATTCCGTGATAGTCCCGAGTGTTAATACACTACACGAAAAAGGTTGTCCTGGGGTAAAAAAGCGTATATACTGTGGTTTTTCGCTTAAGATAAAAGGTTGCACTCGTCCGCAAACGACTCCAGCTTACTAATCTTGTTCTCGATATATAGCTTCCTGTATTTGTATTCGTTTCCCATTCTTTGGCTTAGCACTTTTCCGGCAAGGAAACCAATACTTTGTATGTATTTAGGCGCCGACGTTGAAGAATTCGACGCCATTTGTCGCCTTCGCACTTCCCGTTTAGTTCGGCCAAAGTTTCTTTTGCTTTTCTCTCCTTGTGATCCTGAAAATAAGATTAAAACTCTACAAAGGATCAGTTCTGGTTTAATACTGAAGCCAATTTGGTTAGTCAGAGGTTTCCAGTCAATGACTTCAAACAGTATCAACTTCTTCATGAATTTTATCGTAGCTGTCAAATTCATTGATTGACGGAAGTAACGCTAACACATCCTGCGTTGGGAACTTGGCTTGTTAGGGAATATCTGTAAACGTGACTTGAAACCTTCGATTTTTAAGGAACGGGTGGTATATTTCATGTTTTTTCCTATTCGGGGAGAAGTTTGACAAAAATTTATTCTTGGGCAGGTAGTAATATTTTCTCAACGAACTGCATAGTCGATACACAACGGGTGGAAGGTGTCAAGTTTTAATGATTTAGGGCACACAGTAAGGGTGCACCACTGGAGTTCAGGACTGACTTGCTGCTAGGGACCATATGGTCAAGGGACCATTTTATATTTGCCCGTTTCGGGTGGTTTGCCGATCAAAATTTTATTCGGTCTGGCAGTTTTTTTTTATAATAGGTAATAATAAACCACCAACTCGCAAGAGAAGCCTATACCATTTAAAAAATGTCATATGCCTTTTGTCAAGGAAATAAGAGACTTCAGGAAAGCGAACACAAATTGAATTGAAAATGGACTCCAATTGTTGGACTCCACCATTGACATTTGCATACCTTGAGTTTTTTTTTATTATTATAGAGTTCTTGGGAAATGAAAGGGAAATTGTTACCTTTATAGGTTCTACGAATTTTTCAGATTCATATTCTCTTGTAGGATATGTACGCTATTTGTTGAGTTTTGTATGGATATTTAAAGGAGGAAATTTTACTTGGAATTCTTTTCTTGGAATACTCACTTAGGAATTTTCAAGCAGAGATAATTTTCTTTTAAATAAATTGAATATTTATGTATTTTAAATTAAGGATATTAAGAATGACCAATTTTATGCTCTAATAAGAAAGTAGCATTGTTAAAATTTTTACTAATATTGTTTATCAATAAAAAAAAAGGTACGAATAGGAAATCGTTGTTTGGGTACTACATTTTGGCTATATTGACAACTATACGCTTCGCTTCAGGGAGTTTTTATTAGCTTTGCTACTACAGTATGTTACTGTTGTGTACTAAGGGTCAGTAAGTGTCCGGAGTTAATGAGCAAGCCAGTCTGTGCTGTAGCCGTACCTTCGCTATAAGGGGTCGCTATTCGAGTATGGGGTTGGCCATATGAACAAGAAAGTTCCACGTGTATAAGCCTGATTATTAACTGTCGTTGGACAACAAGCTTGGTTTGGGGGTTTAAAGGGACGACCAATATTCTCAACCCGACTTCATGCTACACACGTGGAATATATTGAACCTTGTGGTTTTTGGCAAACGTCACTGTTCGAGTTCGCCTGATAGTCACGTACAGCTCAAAAGTGTCAACATGTCGGCCGGAATTGTGACATGGTCCTCCTTTTCGCAAGTCTTTTGAGACGTTCTTGAAGCAATAGATGTTTTTTTTCGTACTTCGTACAAAAATTTCTTGACGCTCTTTTTCGAATTGCAAATAGTGTACCCAAGAAGGTATTTGACATCCTACGTGGCAAAATCAGTTTTTTCAACGTTATAAGAACGCCGGGTCCCGACAGAAGGACGCCAGGTCTGTAATTTTTTAAGGGACGAATATAATTTCGAGCTTAAAAAGTCCCTGTTCATTGGTTAAGCAACGAGATTAGAAAGTGCTTAAGCCGTATTCAAAAATACGTCACAAGGTTAAGTTAGGTTAGGTTAGGCGTCCTTGTGTCGGGGTCCGGAGTTCTTGTGACGTATTTTTTTAATAAAAAATAGTGGGTTACTGAATCTAGAAAAAGGAAACGTGTGGGAAAGTGTCAATAAGTGGACGATGCGTTGTTTCTTTGATTTAAAGAAGCCAGTAACCGGTTTTCGGGTATTAGAATCTCCGCTTAATTGAATCAATATTCACTTGACAAACGTGATCACAATGCGACATCTACTGTATATACCCGTCACAATTGTTGTTGCGTTTTACTTAGGAACGGAGCGTGGTAGAAAAGAAGTGATAACGGTCTTCATAGCTTGAAAGGTTCGAGGATGGGTTTGTAATAAAGTACAAAGTCAAGCGTTAAACTGTAAGGTTTTTATTTCGACACGCTATACGAGTTTATGGGCGATGAAATTGTGTAGTTTCGCAAGAGGCTTTTCTCCATACAAGAGAAAAGTATATTGAGGAGGGGAGGAGAGGGCGTTTGAATTCTTGGCAAAAGGCGTCCCGTTTAGTACTCGGAAGCTATAATATTCCGGACGAATGCTACGAGTGCATATAAGAATGACAGCATTATTTTACGGTTATGCCAAAGCGATACAGTGCTTGCACCGATATGGGGTTTCTGTGCAGCAGGTCACGGGTGTCGAGCTATAAGCGGGGGATATATAACATGCTATCGTTCTGCTGTTAATACATTGGAAGTAGCAAAATCTGATGTCTTTATAGTTCTTTGAAAAGTTTGCAAGTCTATTAACGTTGAAATGCGGGAGGGGTGAAGTATTGGCAAGTTCCAATTCTCAAAAGTTTCGTTGGATTAATCTTTTCAAGTTGGAGTTTTCGGCTTCATAATGATTTCTGCCAAACTTTAGATTCTCCCTAAATGTTATTACTTTTTGCCGGGGTTGCGGGGGGATGGGTTCTCTAAAGTAGGGATTGTATGTCAAAGCAAAATAATGACTGACTCGTTTGTCTGAAATACGAGTCCGATGTGTTTTTAAAGTATTGCCCCCAATACCAAGGAGGATTTGGCTGCGAAAACTCTCGACTTTGTCAAGCCCCAGCCAAGAATTATTGATTAACAAAAGTCTTGAGGTTGCTCCAGGATACAATTGCTGTTATTTCATTCGGTTGTTAGTGAAAATAGATCTTCAGGGTTATAAAGAGTACTGCACCGGCAGGAATATGATCCATGACCCTGGTAAGACTTGCCTCAATATGAACTCAATGAACTTTGTCAGCGAAATTTTTTTTCAGTTTCTCCTTACGGTATATTGGACTCCCGATGCTTAAAAAGTTGGCTAAGGATCGTAGTAAAGGCGGAGAATAAGAGAAAGAGGTCGTGGAGTTCGAACTATCTTAGGATAGTTGCTTCCGCAACCCTTTTGTACTTCACGCATACAAGTAAGGTTATAAGTCCCAAAGGAAGACAAAAGGTACTTGCCAAGTCATCCGTGAAGAAAACAACAGGATGATGACTCTGTCTTATTTTCTTCAGCGATTCCGGCGTCGACTCTTCACCCCGTTCTCTTGAACATCTTCCTCGTGGGTACTCACTTTGATGCCCCGAGGTACCGAGATAATGCGATAATAGGCTCCCCAAAAATATTCCTCAGTCGGTAAGTTCTGCATAAGTCACACACGTAAAACCACACTACGTAATCTAGACTGGCAACTCTCGGGTTAAAATGGGGAAAAAAATCAACTTTGAAACTAAAAAAATCTTGCGCGCGCAGTAGCTGATACCAGCCGCGGGCAAAAGCGACAGCTGCGCCACCGCATTCAGTAAGCATTACGTTGATAATTCCAAACTTGAGTTCTTTTGCTGGGAAGTAGACACAATGACGACTCGACAAAAGGACTCCGTGTACCCAACACAAGGGCTCCGGGCCCGACATAAGGACGCGGGCCCCGACACAAGGGCGCCGGACCCCGACAGAAGGACAATTAAAAATAAATTTAAAATATAATTAAAAAATAATTAATTAATCAAGAATACAATTTAAAAATAGTACTAAAATTGTAAATATAATTAAAAATAATCCAGGATTTAAAATATTTTTGGATTCGTAATATTTTGGCAAGAAACAGACTAATAGGTTGTTTTTGACACGTTTGAAGCCGTTTGAAGGCATAATTGTGTCCCTTTTGTCTTACAATTTCTTGAGTCATGGGGGATCCCGAATAAAAGCTCCTTGACGAGGGGGAAATTAGCTTAACGAAGACACACCAAGCTTATACCTTGCATACCAATAAGTAGACATGACATACACACGCAGGCATATGGTTTGAAATAGGATAGGATATGCGCCCTAAACGACGGACCCTGGTGCGTTAGGGGATAACTTGGTTGGGTATGGGGCAGGTCGACTTTCCACCCCGAAGCCAGTCAGTAGGCATCGCGACGCCCGACTTGCTGCACACACGACGCAGTGAAACGTTCTCTCGTGTTTGGCGTTGCAGTATTAAAGTCCGGTCAAGGAATGTGAGCTTGAAGACAAACACTTATATTTCAACTTTAAGCTGTACTCTAAAATGCTCTGTACAAAACCTCGTGACAAAAGCTAAAGAGCGACGTGCTAATCAAACGAGAGACATTCTAGCCCCCCACAGGAGTTAATTTGCATACATTTACACGCCGTGTCACGCGGGAATTTGAATGCCGTGACTAATGAACAGGAGAGTTCTGCCTTTGACGGATCGTTGTTTTGGCACTTGAGAAATTGAGCAGAAATCAACGGTTACAGTGGACTTGTGCGTTACTTCGACTCGGATTGAGTGAAAACCCAGGAATAATACCGACAGTGGTGTGGAACATTATAATTCTCGGGGAGAAGAAAATAATTTGGCGGTAGGTTATCGACTTGTTAATTTATTTTAACTTTGGCAGCGAAATTAAAAGGCGTCAACGAAAGATAAAACTACCGATATTAATGTGACGATGGTGTTTTGAGCCCCAGGTAGATAAGCAAATTGCATAGATCCACGGGATCGAGTCTTAACGAGGTTTCCTTGGGGTTTTCATAGGACCCCCAAAAGCTTGTGTTTTGCGGCTTGAAACACGAATTTCAACTTATTTTGGCGAGTTGTGACTTCGATGAAAGCTCATAGTGTTGGTCTAAATAACATCACACTTTCAGATTTAAAGATAATTATTCTGAAATTGCGATTTTTTAAAATAGTAAATTCTTATTGTGAATAATTGTATTTTTTTCAAATTTTTTCGTGTTTTCCAAATTTTTTGTCTTTATTAAAAAAAGACATTTTTAAAAAATTTAATTTCTTCAAGTCTTTATTTTAAATAAAGTATTATTCTTATTATGCCGTTCTTATTACGAGAGAGGAACTTTCTTACAGGACGGGAATTTATATAGGGAATACAATTTATTTTTAAATAAATGTATCTAAATTTTTTTTTGATTGGCTGAACCTGATTGAGTACTTTCAGTTTAAATTCTTCGCAGCCGTTATGACGGTCATAAGAGGCTTTATTATAATTACGCCGATAATGTTCGCTGCGGTAGAGTTATTGTATCTTATAAACGTCAAGATGTTCTCGAGAGTACTTTGTGACTAATGCATTCTTAAGTATATTTGGGGCTTTGTGAAGCTTATGATTGTGGTAAAGAAACTTGCGATAATCATCTGTACGCTTATTGCAAATCTTATGACAAACGTGCAACGGGCTTTTTTTTTTTCATGTACAGTACAGTACATTCCTGGTCTAAAACCTATTGGCAACCAGTCTTGGTCTTAAAAGTATATATCTTGAAGGACTAGCAGAAATCCCGAATAAAATGTGTCTTAGTTTCTTTACGAAGGTCGTAAATTGCTTGGCAAGTCTTGTGGAATATACGCTTTTTGCCTCTAAGTCGGAAAGTGTGAAAAATCGCATTTATTTCCCTATTTCTTTTTTTCATTTCTTTCTTTTCCCCCCACTTCTTCTTGGCCTCCAGTTCCGAGTATGCTGCCAAATAATTCCTTTGGGGTGGGCGTAGTCCAGATTGGGTGGTCTTCGCTTATCGGTTTCAAGTTTTATTCATTTTTGGTTTCTTTTTTTTTCACCATTCCATTTTTAAAAAATTGAAAACGACGCAACATTCTTGGCGACCTAAATTGAATTCTTGCAAGATTTTCAATTTGGGCTTCGACTGTGGCCAGAAACCGCTTTTCTTGTTAGTGAAACTGGGACAGGCATCACGTTATCAATTTGATTGCATTTTTTTTTTTTTTTTCAAAATCCTTTCCAGGGGTTCGTACAGAAAGAATGGGAGCTCCACAGGCAATTTTGAGGGTGTCTATTTAGGTTTGGGATGAAGGGTAAGGAATTTTTCCTGATCTGGCCATTGATTAAAAGTTAGCCAACAGAACAGAAATGGTACCATGTTAAAAGAAGTTTCGGGGGTTTTAGAAGTTATCCTTGATTGATTAGATTTTGGCTTTTTTGGTATAGATATCCTTTTTATTGGGATGGCCCAATAAAATAATGGGATTTTCTTTTTCCTTTTGTTGCGAGTGACAGCGAATCGCATGGGACGTCTTTTTTTTTCTTTGCTTTTGCGAAGTAGTACCAGGGTTGATGTCGTATCGATTAGCAATTTTCCCATTTGATGACTTTTTACAATGCTCATATGAGCTATGACTCTTTAGTTTGACAGGCAACATTATGTTTTACTGGCCACTCACCCCCTCCTTGCCAATGTCACGACGCCCTCTAGAACCACATTTCGGATACAGTTTCATATTCACCTTAACTTCTTGTTGAAAAAATAAACTAAGTTTCTTGTTTTTAGACCGGTTGCAATCACGAAATTGCCTGAGAAGAAAGCTAACGCGAGTGAAGAGCCATGCCATCCGCGAACTAGATATCGATATAAGTGGTAGATCACGATACCGATTATATAAATCGATGTCGTAAGTGTTGGAGAGCGGTTCTTTTCGCCTCTTTTGATGAAACAGCAAGCCTTTATTCGGGGCCATGCGTTTTTTCTTTAATTTCTTTATTTTTTTTAAAGGAAAACGGAGAACTCATTTGTGAGAATATTACGAAGAAAACAGTCTAGCGAGAGAGGGAGGAACACAAATTGGAAGCTAATGTGAGAGGGGGGCCATAACTAGATATCGATATAAGTGGTGGATCACGATACCAATGATATAAATCGATTTCTTAAGTGTTGATGGAGGTTCTTTTCCACTACTTTGGCGAAACCAAGCTTTCTTCGGGGACACGCGTTTTTTTTTTTTTTTGAAAACGGGGAACTCATTTGTGAGAATATGACGAAGAAAATAGTCTAGCGAGAGAGGGTGAAGCACGCAAACAAATTGGAAGTTGTGTTACATAGCCTGAAGGGAAAGGAGTGGTTGGTACTGATGCTTTGAGAAGTTTGTATTTCAATCTATTTTTTTGTGAAGACGAAAAAATTCGTTCGTCATTCTGGGATTCTGGGAGTTTGCTACAGTTTGTTAGAGAAGAATAGAAATCAATAGGAGTTGCGAGATGGGAAGGTTTTTTTTCTTATTTCTTTTGTATTTTTATTAGGTGAGAGACGGGTGGGGTGAAAATGGGGAGGAGAGGTGAAAGGGTAGGAGATTCGCTTTACGCGTGCAATTAGGAAAAGGTGCTATAATTCTATGACAGTAACACCCGTTGCAGAATTGATTACGATGCTTGCCCAGTTGGCAGATTGGATTTCGGGGTGTGAAAAGGCCACTGAAGCGTTTTCAGTCTTACTTTTTTTTTTTTTTACGTTTGTCTGGAAGTAGTGAAATTGATGAAAAGAATCCGTTTGCAAAGCTTGATTTACGGAAGGTCCATTAAGGGGACTAATGGCTCCTTTTTCATTCTGTACAATAGAATACGGGGAACCCTTTTTCCCGTGTTAAAAAATACTGATTTTTTAAGCGAAGCAACGTTTTTTTATTATTTATTTATTGTATTATTTATTTATTATTATTACTTGATTAGACCACAGCTAAGAAGGATTATCAGAGATGACAATAGAAATTCAATCGTCTTTTGGGAGTTTCAGAATGGAAATCCTTGATTTCTGGGTTTTTGGTACGCACAAGCTAGTTTTTTTAAATCTTAGTGAAGCGTCTCGGCTAACAACTTTCGATTTCCGATGGCCGTAACCGTAAGAAATCTAGAACGCCCAACTTCTGTAGCACCGAATCCTGAAATTCTGAAATTCTCACTAGCCAAGCAAGCTGAAGCTCGCGGATCGCCCGAGGTCTCCCCTTTTAGTGCTATCACTGAGCCGTAACCCGCGTATACGTCGGAGCTTTCTGTGACTGTTTGATTTTTTTTTTAAAAATGGACCCACCGTTTGAAAAATAATTAACGCTCTCGAATTGCCAACCTTTTAGTGCTTATTTCTAGAATTAATATGAATCTCTAAGCTCTGCAGTTCAATCGTTAATTAACGCATCTTTATTTTTCACTGTTGAGCAATTTCAACAGTACTGTATGTGTACACTCCTAATCTAACAGTATATACTGTAGAAGTAAGAAAAAAAAATAGTAAGCTGAAATCGTTAGATCTCCGTGCAAGTAGAAAGCGAATTAGAAGCAGTCGGATATGCATACGAAAAATATGTTTTTTTTTTAATGAAAACACGATTGCTCATTCAAGAGTGTGTTCGTGCTGGGTTGCACCGTGTATACGTAGATAGCCGTATGGATCTGGCATTCTTACATAAGTTCCTGATGCTTAGAAATGTAAATGAAGTTCCCAGGAATAAATTATGCTTTTCGTTCTGGAATCAAGCCGAGACCTGAGAGGGAACTTTGGAAGACGTACTTCCATTTTTTACTGCCAAAGTTATAGATTGCGCTGTATTATTGCAAAAGAGCGGGCTATGTATAACTTACTAATGATGCGGATGATCTTTTGCGCAGGAAGTTGAGAAGAAACGACGATACGACTAGAGATGCATTATGCCGCTCGAGTTTATTTCGAGTTTAAGTGCGGTAAAAGGTGAAAAAAACTTTGTATCCCATAAAAAGAAGTAACAGCGAATGCATCCAAACTTCTTGGAAGCTGGGTGAGAAAAAGAAACTACATCACGTAATATATTACTCGCGTTAAGTTTTTTCTCCAGTGTTAATATTGTGCCCGTCTAACGAGGATAAGAGCCCCGGTGCAGTTGCTATTAACCAACTAAGGGAAGGTATAGCTCAAGTTTATTAGAAAAGAAAGCGAGGGGCAAAGTTAAAGTTTCGCCTGTCGTGTGTGTCTGAGCTGTCGTTGACCATTGTTGCTGAGGACACAGGCATTAAAAGAGTCCAGCAGAGAAACGGCAATTGCACACACTTGACTGTCTTCCCGGGTGGCAGCAGCCTTGGGCAATTAACAAGAGTTCTAATAAAAAAAATCAGCTAACGAAAGACAAAGAAAAGTGCTAGCGGATTGTCGGCGTGGTGCCTTTTGGCGATACAAAATAACCAACACTCGGCACACAGTTGCCTGTGATATATACCTTGTTTGTTTTTGTGTCGGTGGTGCAAGCTAACCTCGCCGTTTCCACGCCGACCGTGAGCAATCCATGAGCCAAGAGTTGTTCCCTCACCAAAAACTTTTGGCCATGGTTGTGGTTGCTCCCCAGAAACCGTGATGATGACCACGAAAATCCTCCTTATTGCCAGGCTGATTTTTGCCCGGAGTCTCTACCAGCTTGGGATGATTCACGTCATAGTCTTGTTAACATTACTTCACGGTAAGTGCAGTCAGTATAAATGACCCATGTTTGAAACCGCATTCACCCCATTTTTTAAAAACTTTGAAACACCTAATTCCCTAGTCGAGGTATTGCTAGTTAGCGTAGTCTTTACCTCAGCTTTCTAGCTTTTCGCGTTCCGAAGATAATCGTTGTACAATATCTTGCACTCCCTACTCGATGCTCCCGTACCTCAGTTGCGCCCGCGGTAGGTTTAGGGTGATAGAGGGGACCGCCGTGGGGCTATTGGGAAGGTTTGTCAAGTTCGTGCAACTTCAACGGACCATAACTCGGTAACGGGTTGTCTTAATAAGGTCCTTTCTACGCCTTTCTCTCGTTTGCGTCGAGTTCTATCTAGAAATGTCACTTATATTATTCGCGACTTGAAACTCGTTTTCCCATTCATGATTTACTAATAGAATACCTCTCTTCTGCTTTGCATGGCTGAGTTCAGTAAAGCATATATTGTGAAGATATACCCCCCAAACAATGCATAATAATCTGACACTAGAGCAACAAGGCGAGAAAGTGTCTTATGAATATTAAACCACGTGTGCAATATCTAGATATACAAGCTTCTTCCTAGTTCGCTGGGTATTTAATATGCGCCCGGAACGAGCAGTTCCAAGTGTGTTGTTATCCCAGGCATTCCCATTTTTAAAAAAATGTGCCTCCTGCGACAAACTCGGTCGCATGCTTCGGTGTAGGTAACAAGCCAAGCTCCCCGCCACTACCGAAAAATATCCTGAATTATGCACATTTTGTCACACCTACCCTTGAACCAAGATATACTTGACAAAAGCCACGTTAATACCCAAGTAATTGTGTAGGCTGGGTGTTTATATTACACTCGAATATGCAAACACAGTGTAAACGGGGAAATATAATTATGTCGCTTTCCTAGAGCGAATTTATAGATCTTCCTTTTCCGACTTCCCTAATAAATTCCCAATTTTCCAAAGAAATTCCGACTTTCCAAAGAAATTCCGAATTTTCCGAAGAAATTCCGAGTTTTCCGAAGACATTCCGAATTTCCGAAGAAATTCCGACTTCCCAAAGAAACTCCGATTTTCCGAATAAATTCTGAGTTTTTGGAAGAAATTCCGACTTCCCGAAGAAATTCCGAATTTCCCGAAAAAATTCTGACTTTCCAAAGAAATTCCGAAATATTCCGAAGAAATTCCCAGTCAACAGAACGAAAAAAAGGATATATTTATAACTCTGAATTATGGATGTCGAAACCTTTTTGAAACCTGGTCATGACAATTTCGGAAACACGTCCTTGAGAAAAAAAAATCCTGGATATGGGGTGTAGATATTTTTTTCCCTCTTGCCTCTGTTGGTTTATTTATTATTCCCACGGACGGCTGGTGAATCAGTCATGCGATCCAATTCGTATATATAACGTATAACGATATTTACCCCTTGGAACTGGCGACAAAAAAAATATTCCTTTTTACCAATGCCTTGGTATAGCTAAGCAGGATGAATCACAGGGTCTTTCCGCTTTCTGTGATGCACAAGGAAAAAGATCGGAGACTTGAACAATATGTTGCCAGTTTGGCTGCCTGGAAGACATCCTTAATGACCTTCTTATCACTTCCTTATTTGCGCAGATACATTGACTGGCTTGCATGGCATAACTAATTCAATGGAAGTAGTTGGGTAGGTCTCTCCGGACAATACACATAGCTTGCGTCTTACATTTTGGTTGCGTATAACTTGATCATGAAGAATTTTTTTTCTCCTAAGATATGGCTCTCTAGATATCGTAAGATATGCATTTTTTTCTCTCAGGAATTTATCACGTGGAAGGATAGGAAACCCTTTTGCTAACCAGCTATTCCCTTATATTCTAAATTTTTTTATTGCAGCCTCCCAAATAGGGAGAAGCTGTTGTGACGGGTTCCTGGGCACATTGTGACGTCACAATATACGATGCAAAAGATTTTGAAGTGCTGCGTGTAAGAAAGCATGGTTCTCAATACAGGGACAGTAGGATAACAAGGGGATCTTCCAATGCTAAGGGTTTGAACCTTTCTTGGACTCAAGAGGATCTTTGGGTACGAAAGTTTACACGAGGGATGGTTCACAGACCTGCCCATGATGGCCCATGGTTATCGTCAAGTAGGCATTCATAATCTACTAGAAAGGTTCGAGAAGAGAACAAAATATTCGCAAAACGGGGGAGTGCCGGTCTTTCTTTCGGGTACTCAAGGAAATTTGGAACCGACCTGCAATAAGCTTTGCAAACCGACGTTACGTTTTTTGAACCGCAATTGGAATTTTTTTGTAATATTTAACCAGTGTGAAGATCTGCTCATTGCAGTTGGAATTTTGAGAATATACGTTCCAAGATTTCTTTTCAAGTATTTCGCTTGCTTCGTAACGCTCTCGGTAAAGGATTACGGTGGCCAAACGACATTCTTTTAGGATTTAGCTCCAAGAAATAATCCAGCACTTGTGCAGGGGCCAATCAGGAAAAAAACATTGAGACCGCTATACAACCTTCCGATTCGCGAAAGCTTAGGTGCATGCTATGGTACAATAGCCTGTCGAAAGTTGAACAGTCTTACGTAAAGCGTAGGAGATTTTCTTACAAAACGTCTTGACAGTATTGTAGATAATTCTAATAGGAAAGTATTTACCACTGAACTTTTTTCAATTTTTGCCTTCAATAATCCGACAAAAGCAAATTTATTTTTCACCTACGCGAAAAAAGCAAAATAGTAAACTTGCAAACTGTCGTGTCTTAGACATTATTATTTTTTTTAAAGAAGAAATGGAGTACAAGGTCGTGAAGTTATCCTGCGTGCCTTTTCGTGCGCAGAGGCAATGCGCGTTCATATACACCCCATGCAAGGCACTGCGCTCCATCTCGTGCTAGCTTGGGTGCAACAAGCTAAGCAAAGCAGAAGACCTAACGTAACCATTGTGTCATTCAATTGCTTTCGTGGAAATGACGTCACAGCGGTGATGAAGTTTATCTTTGGGAATCAAGGTTATAAAATATTTTGCGCCTAAAAGCTATAAAGTATACATTAGAGCAAATATTCGTACGTTGATCATACGCATACTTCTAGTATCACTGTTTTTTTTCGTGATTTATGAACTATAATTACAACACAAGCTTCGGAAATGGCGCGGCCTAAGCCACATAGAGGTTTCACCAAATATTGTGGTTTCCGAGGTGATTCCTCTGCGGTCTATAAAGCATTGATTAAATTTCAAGTTCCATTTGGTTGCGTGAATTGCGGAAGCGCGTCTGATTTTATTAGAATTTTTTTAATATTTTTTTTCGTTTGAAGGTGGTGATCTATAGATCTCATTTCCTTCTCAGCTGCGAACAGCGTACTGTACGACAAGAGAGCGTATCTGTATGCGTAGTGCCCTGGTTCTCTTGTGTGTTGTGTGATTCATTATGAAAGTTATTTCGGGGCTTGTGTTTTATGCTTGGGAGTGGGGAGGGTGGGTTGAGTACCTTTTTAGCCGTTTTCTCTTTATATTTGCTGTTTTTGTGTCCACCATATATCAAGAATTCGCTGGTCGTCAATCGGCATTTTCCTTGGTTTGTTGCTGTTATTTCTCCGCTTGTCGTCCATAGTGTGAGAGAAATTCTGATCATCTTATTTGAATAGCAAAGCTTTCATTTTTTTTTCGCGAACAAATTCTCTTCAAAGTTATGGCATGTAAAGAAGGGTCTTATCTTGCATACTTGTCTGGAGGCGATGCGAGTCAGACTTGCAAATTCCCTTTTGCGAAATGAGGGCAAGGTAGGCGTAAGTTGAACTTGATGATGTTAACCTTTGCTGAATTGCGTGCTTATACCTTGGTTTGGAATCCAAAGTTCCTCGATGTGAATCGAAGACGTTGCGTGACGTTCGCAAATTTCGAACCATACAAGCTCTAATGGAGATTAATTCGCGCGGTTGACAGCTGCTGTTCGTAGACAACTTATTTTTCTGTTTTCAATCCAAAATGCGAGAGGATAAACAACCCTGGAACTTTCTGCAATTTAAAGAAAACGGTTTTGTCATGAACAGCTGCTTCTTTTTTTTCTTTTTTTTTTTAACTCGAGATTCGCAAACATTTCATAAAGAGCGGTTCGTCCCACTCTTGTTAGAATTGCAGTTAGTAGGAATGGGAAGTAGACACAAGGACGACTCGACCAAAGGACTCCGTGTTCCCGACACAAGGGCGCCGGGCCCGACATAAGGACGCTGGACCCCGACAGAAGGACGCCAGGTCCATAATCTTTTAAGGGACCCATAAAGTTTCGAGTAAGCCGTACTAAATAATACGTCACAAAGTTAGGTTAGGCGCCCTTCGTCGGGGCTCGGTGTCGGGTTACACGGAGTCCTTTTGTCGAGTCGTCCTTGTGTCTACTTCCCATGTAACTTCCGTACAGCCACTAAATCTTTAGTAGAGAGAAATCGTGAATTCCGCAAATATATTTAGCGTAAAACGTGGAATCTGATAGCATGTCCTTTGAGAAATATGGAAGGATTTGCTTAGATTAAAAGGTTTAAATCATAAATAAGGTTTATTCGTTTTCCTTCGGACTTACTATTTCTTAAATTTACAAAGTGCAAAACATTCCTCTTTTCTCTTCACTTTACCATGTCGGTAAAAATGACATAAAACCTCTTTAAAGTGATATCAAGGGCTTTGGAAGAGAAACATAAGCGACTAAGAACTTGCAAACTTTCATTTCAGTAAAAAAAAAATCCGCAATAAATCTGTTTGGTGGTAGCTTCGAAAGGGTTTCTTGCGAAGGAATTACTCAAAGAAGCCCCTCGAATTTAAGCTCATTAAATTTTTTTGCGCGCCAAACACTTTCGATAAACTTCGTGCCACCATAATAAGAATTGCAGTTAGCAGAAATAGAACTTCCGTGCAGCAACTAAGTCATACAATATTAAGACAATAAAGAAGAAAAGACAAAAAACGAGGAATATTTATTACCCATAATTCCTAACGGGTCCTCGGGTGGAAGATGAATATGATGAAAGACGGGGTCCTTTTGTGCAGTTTAGGAAGAATGAAGTCTCGCAATCATAAATTAGCCAGCGTAATAAGCCTGCAAGTGTTGGAATGTCCCAAATGAGAAAAGAAAAAAGGATTTTTGCATTTTTCCCTCTTTGGTTCCCATGAGAAAGATGAAAACAAAGAAAGTAACACTTTCAAATTTTCGCTCAGTGAGTTTCACCAAGTTGGTACGATTACAAATGATCTGTTTCAAGCCGCTGGCTTTCGTTCACATTGAGTTGCCGAAAGGAAATAGAAAAATCTTGAAAAACTAAAAAAAAAAATCAAAAATAGTTTTCCAGTTATTCGTATGTTACCGCTGCTTTCATCCCTGTCAGAGAAAATGGTAACCTGTCAGAATTCCTATACGACACGACGCGAAGCAGAACAAAGGGCTTCTTCCCCTTGACAGGAATATTATTTCGTTTACGAGCCGATCACAATTTGCTTTTGCCTTTTTTTCTTTGTCCTTTTTCCTGCTTCTCATTTTATTTTTTTCGTTCGTACGTATCCCCAACCGTTTGGAATTGACTAGATTTGTCCAAGAATTTAGAGAAGAATTTGGCAGAAATTCCGGGAGCAATTTCGCGAGAAACGGTATCGAACTTACGGAACGCGCTTCACTGATATGAACAAGATCGGGAAGACTCTTCTAGTGCTTGCGGTTAAGGTTTTTTTGCTTTTTTTATTTTATTTGAAATGCTACATTGGCTCTTTTTGGGCCACAAAGATTCGTTCTGGCGCTACAAACAATGCACTCCACCAGTGCAATATGCGGATGTAGTAGCACTTTTTTTTCGTTTTTATCTTGGAAGCTTCAAGACTCAAACGGTGAAAGCGTGGTACCGCTGTAAAGAGCCAAACAAGAAAATCGTATTTTTTTATTATTTTTTTTTTGCGAGGAAGGTGCGATTTTTTTTCTCTCTATCTGCGGTGTTATGCCTGCTTTTCTCCAACCTCGAAAGTTACATTCTTTTCTTTTGCCCTGTCTCGCCAAGCGTGACAACTTTGGGTTGAGAATGGAAGTCGTATGATTGCGGGATTGCTGCTGGCTGAGTCTTGAATCTTCTCGTTTTCTCCCTTTTGCCCTCGCTTTTTTTTAAAGATTATGTATACACGAACAAGCTCAGTGTGAGGCTGTCTGGGAGATAAATGAAGTAAATATATATATAAAAGAAAAAAAGGAAAATTTTGTATAATGAGAAATTTGCTTCAGGTTTTAAATCATTTGTATTGTGCCAAAAGTAGAAATTTGATAAAAGTAGCGTTTTTACAATCCGGTTAGATCTCATTCGTAGTGGTTTATAAACTTTGAAGGCTTAACACTGGTAAGGTTTCATTCCTCAAGTAATGTTTGTCCGTTTAGTTGATTGGGATCATGTTGGTATGCTAATTGTAAGACGAAAGACATTTGAAGCTTTCAATTCCGCTTGGTTATGAAAGATTTTTTTTAATCGATTTTTTTAGGTTTATTTTGAGTTTATATTATTAATCGTGGTTTTTATATTGGGTTATATGGGTAAAAAATATAATGAGTTTTAAATATACGAGACATTTTTAGTAATGTTTAATTCAGTCAAATTTGTAAAATAGTATAATTGGGTGGTAATTTACTAAAATATTCTGAAAAAATCGCAATAGACTATTGGAATATTGTTATAAATTAAAAGAAAACATTTATGTATTTTCTCAATCTTGGCGTTATAATAATTTAATAGGTACCCCGAAACAGGCTTGGACCTAAATTGGTAAAAATAAAAATAAAATAAAACTTTGTAGGGACCTTAGTGCCAATAAAGAATTAGAAAATTAAAAACAATGTAGTGTAGTTTCTCACCTTTCTCTCTCTCCCTCTTGAGAATAATTTGGCAATTTGATATTAAAAACTTACGACCGTGAAATTGGCCCCAAAGTCTGAGTAGTTTAGTTCTATCATTCAGCCCCACCCTCGTCATTTTCCATGCTTAAGGCATTACGAAAACAAAGCTGCCAGGCGCATGTGGAAATAAGTGTGTGTGGATCCAATGAAAAAAACAAAATATCGAATACTCATTAGCAGTTAATGTCCCAGACCCCGCCTTTTAATGACAATTTAAGCGTTTGGGAAATGGTTTCATTAGCATATAAGCATATGAACTTATATATTCTGAACCTGTTCTCGTCAGAAACAAAAGACGTTCATGTTTTTATTTTCAATCTTGGCATTATAGTGACGTCATAGGTAAAAAGTACGTGTTCTAATTAAGACGAGCAGTAGTTTAATTATCGCTTCTAATCGTT
Organism: Lepidurus apus apus; assembly: GCA_022832285.1. Lineage (NCBI taxonomy): Eukaryota > Metazoa > Arthropoda > Branchiopoda > Notostraca > Triopsidae > Lepidurus > Lepidurus apus. The sequence continues at coordinate 448,541 of JAGJRO010000074.1, read as the reverse complement.
AAAGTTTATTTTATCAAGGTTCATTTTGGATTATTCTAAAATGACACATTGAGTTTGCAATCTTCATTTCAATTTGGAGCCAAACTTTTCCAGATATGTGTCGGATACTAGACCACACTTGTTAGCACGTACATGCAGGGAATTTCAGTCACGACCTCAACGGTACAACAAAATCATGACATTTTCTCACATATTTCTACATCTATGCTGAATTTGATTTTGTTGAGTGAATTTCAGGGTTCTTTAATTTTATTCTCATTTTTTTGTGAACATATCGATTTCTTCTCCTGAAACGCGTGTGATGGGGTGTACATGGACTGCTATAATTTCCTTTACAAGCAAAAGCTGTGTTATTGTGCAGGCGTCTAAAAGAAGCAGGCAACCATACTAGTTTCTCAAAGGGAGGAAAAATCCAGGGTTGTGATACGTGCAGCCATGTATGTATATTACTGTACGAAACGGTTTTTGAGTTATGACCGACGATACAGTACTTACACCCAGCACAGATGGCTTCACATCCTCACAGATACATCACATGTTTTCCATCCCAGAAAAGGGAGAATAAACCAAAAAGAAGGGGGGGTCGCCTTTCATCAAGTATTAGTTTGGTATTCGCATTGCAGCAGTGCCAAGTTGTTAAATTACTTCATGTACCCCACAATTTGCGATAATTGGTCTTTTCGCGTGTTCCCCTTGGGTATACAAAACGTCAGATTCCTCAAATGACGTCATTACATCCGTTTATTCTTTTCATTACTGTATTTCAATTAACCTTTTATTAATCAAGAGAAAAGGCATTATTTAAGATTTTTTAGTATACAATTAAATGTGCGGTTATTTTTTCAATTTCGATTTTTTGCACAATAGAGTGTACATGACAATTATTTTTTTTCCTTTATATTTTTTTATATTTCAATTAACGTTTAATTAATAAAGAGAAAAGGCAATATTTAAGATTTTTTATTATACAATTACATTTGCGGTTAATTCTTCAACTGGGATTTTTTGCACAATAAAGTATAATTTTTTTTTTTAGTACTAAATTTCAATGAACGTTTTATTAATAAAGAGAAAAAGCATTATTTGAGATTTTTCAGTATTTTTTTAGGGATTTTTCAATATTATAAAATTAAATTTGCGGTTAATTCTTCATTTTCTATTTTTTTGCATAAGAAAGTAAAGATGAAATCAGAAGTAAATTTAATTATTCGGACGTGGATGTTGAGTGGATATTTGGGAAAGCAGGAATGTGTTCTAAGTGTTTCTTTTTTCGTGTGTGTGGGGGCGGGGAGGAGGAACATTTGGAACAGTCTGGGAAGAGAGTGGAACATTTTGGCATGCGAATGCTAATCCGGAACGCGTATGTGTGGCCTACTAGCTGCTATGGCTAGTAGTTAGTTCGCTATATTGGAGGATTTGCATACCAGTGTCTTTTAATTAAAAAGGAGGAATTCATTAAGCTTAGACTGACTCGGTTTTGTGTCTCATCTGTGGGAAGGATGCTTGGATACGCATACGGATCTTAACTCCTGAAATTGGTGTACCGGCTAAGTTGAACTGGCATATTTATGCGTGTGCTCCTTTATTCGAATGAGGTGATTAGTACTTTACGCAGCCACATTTGATGTGTTTCAGCTGATCTCTACAACACTCGATAAAATCACGAAAAGTAAAAAAAAAACATTTTTTTTGCTTGAAAATGTGGTAGTACCTGATAGATACCCGTGTTGGGGTACATCATGGATCAAGGCGGTACACGTTTAATGAGGGAACATGTGTGGAATTTTGCGCCCGGGGTGTGTGTACTCTTTACTTAATGAATCTTCGGTGGCTCTTTGTGTGGTGTTTTCCTTTGCTTTTGAATCTGTGGCAGCAGCTTCGTTCGGGCTAATTACGGAAAATCATCGAACCAAGACCCGCAAAGTCTCGTTAAGGTGGACCTATTATTAAGAAGGGTTTCTTCGTCCGATGTTAAGATTTAGCTTTGTCTAAACATAGTGGACTTCATCCGTCTTCACCAAAGATTTAATACCCTGTTATAGTTAAGTGGTTTCAAAATAAGAAAACTGTAATTCTAGAAAATATGAATTTAATCAAAACGTAATTTTTAAAAATTCGAATTTTCTGAAATTGTTTATTTAATGAAATAAATGTAATAAATCTTGTTGTCTTCAATGAAAGGCAGATTCAGGTTTGGAAATAAAATCCTTAAATAATAAATAAAAACAAGAAATAAAATGAAATACTAAACCTGAATTAGGTTTTGATAAAATCCTAATTTTCTGAAAATTTTTTTATGTAATAAAGCAATTTGATTTCAATTAAAGCAGAGGCAGGTTTTGAAATAAAATCCTAAAATAACAAATAAAAATACTAATGAAACTTGAATTAGATTTTGATCAAATTATTTTTCTGAAATCTTATATTTAATGCAATAAAGCTAATTTTGGTGCGACCGAAAAAGAAATGGAGGCAATCACTTTGAAACTAGCGCCTTGCATGATCATGACAAAGAGACAAATTGCTCCCTTAATTGATCCTAACAAAATAAACCTCTCCTTTTAACCTATAGGATTTCCCACATGCTATACGTGCGTTATCTGACATGTTTATTCCTTATTTATTGTTCTCCTTGATCGTGCCAGCAAAACTGGCCGATCTATAATTACCCTGGCTAATGAGCTACCAGTGTCACCCATTAGCCCCGCCTCTGCGACCCTTTCCTGTATCGCTTGGACCCGCATCCAATGGGGGAGGAATGGCATCTAATAACTGTAAACACAATAATGTACACACGCAGGCCGGTCCATAATTGTGAAAGCTCTCTGCGTTTAGCTAAAGTGCAGAAATGCATATGGCAATATGAGCCGAATGCGTCCACACACAACTCTACATACTCTTGTGTGTGGTCGCACGAACGTAATGAACTTTTCATAGCACATAGCCATGGCGACTCGCGATGGGGGAAGTCCAAGATAAAGCCTCTTGTGACACTGACGCTTTATATTGTTGACGAGGGCTAGCAGATTCGTGATTCGTTTAATACGTCACCAAGAAAGAAAAGAAAGGAATCTTCTCTTGGTGGTAGATTCTATTAGAAGTTTAAGTTTAGTTTCCCAACACTTCGACGCCCCTTACTGCATTAAAAGTTTCGGGTGATGCTTATCCATTACTCGGTATTAGCCAGAAAAGTGTGCAATAGCCCAGTTTCTAAGGGAATTACGGGAAGGGGTACAATGGCTCCTTTTTTTCACTCTGAAATTATATCTCCAGTACTATAAAGTTCGCATTGACGCATGGTTTCGTTCTGCGGTGCAGAAATATATAAAAGAAATATAGCCCATACGCGGTGCAATCACCAAAAAATGTGATTGCCTTGCATCACTCTTTGGCCCCGAGAATTAAAACCTAACGTAGTTTGGCCCTGTGCAAATATATACCCTCTCACGTACGCAGGGCGTTGCTGCAGCGATTTCCAGAGTTTTGTTGCTATTCTGAGCCTATAGGAGAACTTTTCGGAGATTTCCTTTTGGGATGAGATGCTGTTTTTCTGATGCTTTGCATGTTAGCCTTTGATCTATAACGCCTTTATATGTCGCCATCGCAGTTTGATGTAAGACAATTTTGGCGCCACTTATTTTTTTATATGTATACTGCATATCTTGTGACGAGTTATAAAAGTCAGTCCAATATTGGTTTCCCCTTTCGGCGAAGGCTTTCGAAGAGGAAATGTGGTTAGAATTGCTGGAAAAGCAGGGGAACAAATCCTGAAAAATTTTATACTGTTGATCCGTGGAATCTAATATACATTCACGGTGTAACAAGTAACCCCCTTATGGAGCTACAGCATGGCAAATTTTGATTAAAAAATTCTCATTCTCTGCAGTATAATGAAGTTGTATTGTGACCGTACTGCATGGGGTGTATAAATCCATTTTACCCGTTGTTTTTAATTTTTATATCGGTTCCAGTAATTTTTTCCATAGTGTTCAAGTTCTGAAAATTTTAAATAAATCATGTATCAAAACCTTAAACAGCAGGTAAAGTAGATTCTGCTATTAAGATATCTTTAGAAAAGTAATTTTTCAATTATCTTTTTCTGTTCTTTTAAATTCCTTGTTTAAAGATTATGAAATTGCGATGAGAAATGATCTGACATCAGTGCCATCTTTTGACAAAACTTATTAACTACTTGCAGTACATCGTGGCCTTATTTTTTTATTTTTTTTTACTGTATTTAATTTTTTTTACTGTATTTATTGTGAGCTACGCTCATTGCTAATGTGTCACCGTGGCCTCAAATCCCTTCTTTAATAAAGAATTGGAATGAATCAGTTAATTATTTTTAGTACCCTAATTTTCTTATGATAAATTTTTACTTTTCTGAAGTTTCGGAAACCACGGTTTTAGAAGTATGTTTAAATAATAAATCCATGTATAGAAGTTATTCATTTTTTTATGAATTTACAAGCTCGAGCTGAGATCTTCTGAATTCTTTAAAGCTTTCTTTCGGGAATTTATTAGGCTTTCCGTATAGACGAAGGATTGCTGGAGGCAAGAAGGGCTCTGTATGGTGCTTCTATTTCTGCGGTCTTTTGTGGTTTACTAGAGTACATACAAGGTTTCTTTATATGGCGGCCTAAGTAAAAGTTGTTGTGTATATAAGGTCTCCAAATGGGCTTGGTTGGTATCTATTACATCAGAATAGCACGGTAATGTGTTAGGGCCCCCTTGATGGAACGGTGTGCTCCTCTTTGCCCATCTTTGCCCATTTGTCGTAACATATCTTCCCACGTCGCCTTTCTTTATTTTGCTGGTACTAAGCCTCCTTAGCTCGTTTTCTATGGTAATACTTCTTTACTAATACAGCAGAACCGTGGAACCGTCTTATGAATTATGCCCAAGCGAATGAATTATATACAAGTGCAAAGTTACTCAGACCCCTCACATAAGGAAAGTTATGTAACTTCCCTATTCTTCCACTATTAATATTTATACGTTATATTTCTTCAGCTATTAATTAAAAGTCTTTGACAAAGCTTAGAAATGATTTGCTTGCCAGTAAGTTTTAAACCAGCAAGATAAAATCACAACAGACAATTAAAACACTTTTAATTCAAGTCTTACCGATTTTTAAATTTTTTAAAACGCATTTTCGGGGTAAAATGGAAAATGAAACCTAGGAAATTTGGAATCAGACTTCAAACTTCAAATTGCAAGACACCTTGGACCCCTACCTTCTGTGTCGGTGCAGGTTTATAGCCATTCTATGGGGTGCACTATGACGTCACTATCCGGGACCAATTAGCCGTCAGGGGGCAGTTTTCTTCTTAAAGGGGAGGATATCGTAAAACAGAGTGGAAATTCGCAGGCGTTTTATTCCACTTCAAGGGAGGCTATAAGACCCACTGGAAAATTGGTGATGCACTGTTTGCGACGCCCACGTGACCTCAATAAATGTTATTTGTGTAGAAGAAGATTCAAATTTGGCTTTTTACTGCTGAGAAAGAGGCGGAATTTTTCAAGGAAATTTCCGAGGAAAAACCCAATAATTTTAAGCCTTGAGCTTGTACCTGGAGAGCTTATTTCACCTCAACTGCACCGATACCCGGCAAAGTATCGGGAAGGATGTTTTTCCATGATCCAATGTGGTGCACTAAAATTCAGTAATGGCTCCAAATTATTGCAGAAGGAGGTTTCGTGTTAGCAACGCTCTACAAATCCAAGCACTGCTCAAAGGGGAAAAAATAAGAAAAAAAGGAAAGGCAAAAGCAAGAAACCGCGCCAATCTCGTTTATAGCGGAAAATCTGGTGCAGTTGTACTTAAATATATTTAGCGTGGGTCACAGATGATTGGGGTGAACGGGTCACCGGCCTGGCAAAGGAAATTGGGTTCTTGTGAAGACATGACATTTGTATATAAAGTTCGTGTGGTTTTTTTCTTGGGGGTTTTAACCGGGCGGGGCTGTCAATGGCAACGCTGTCGTTGATAGACAAGTGTATCAGGCGATGAGAGAGTTTCTGTGGGGCGTGTGTTTCGGGAACTTACATTTATGGTGACACGCATGCATTTCGTGACAAAATCCCGCCTGCGATATTGATGCAACTTCCTTTGGGAGAAATACTAGTTTCCTTCAAGTTGGACAGTTTCGCAACTCCTCCCTTTCCCAAGTATTCACAACTTGTGGAAGATCTGGACCCGCACGCTGATACATTTTCTACTTGTTAAGTAATGAAAAGGTATCTATAAGGTATTAAACAGGCTTCTAAGTACAACTTGGATACAGTTGATGGAATTTGACGGAAATTTGATGGAAGTTGATGGAATGTCTGCTACTGTGATGTATAATTCTTGCCTAGAAGTATACCTCTACGACGTAGAGGTATGCATCACAAGTAGAGCTCCAGGCTTAAAATTTTGAGTGAAGCTTTTATTAGTGTATAGTTTCCTATTTAGGCCTGTTTCGCCTTTCCCTAGATGTTTAATACTTATGATGTATACCTCTATGACGTAGAGGTATACATCACAAGTAGAGCTCCAGGCTTGAAATTTTGAATGAAGCTTTTATTAGCTTATAGTTTCCTATTGAGGCCTGCTTCGCCTTTCCCTTTTCCCTAGAAGTATACCTCTACGACGTAGTACTTATGATGTATACCTCTACGACGTAGAGGTATACATCACAGGTAGAGCTCCAGGCTTGAAATTTTGAATGAAGCTTTTATTAGTTTATAGTTTCCTATTTAGGCCTGTTTTGCCTTTCTTTTCAATCCTGTTTACCAAACAAGTGTGAGAGAAAACTAGAACGAAGTTTCCTTCCCAGTCACCTCAGGGAGCTTCTTTTATATGCTCTTTCTTATAGAGCCAATGTTTGACAGCATTTTTTTCTCTTTCCAAGTGGTCTTTGTGCTGTTGAAAAGACTCGTGTTGCCCTCAGCCTCTTTGCAAGACCCCCCTCATTTATTATTTCCTTCACACTCTTTTTCCGAGGAAGTTTTATTTGTTGCCTTTACTTAGTCCTCACTCAAAAGTTGCTTCTCCATTTGCCTCCATTCTTGCGCATTATAACGTCTTACCCCCCACACCTCTCAAAAAAAAAATCAATGCATTTCTTCAAGGATCTGTCCCGAATTTGGCGCGAAGGAGAAGAATAGGCCCTCGTCGTCTGCAAACAAATGATTAATCCAGTCACACTTTGGAATCTTCGAGGTTTCGGTATTGATTAGCTCCGATACTATGTTCCCCTTTATATCGGCTTTCTGGCAATATTATAAAACGTCCAATATTTTTAAAAAAAATTTCTGTGTTTTGGTTCCCGGTACACATTTTGTCAGAATTTTAGATTTTATGCATGAAATTCTGACACACCCAGCCAACTATTTCCATTTTTACCTTCGCTACAGAAAAGGAAGTCTTTGATGGATGGAGTCCAAAGATTTCGCAAGCTTAAAACTTACTTCTGCAGAAATGAAAAATAATGCTCTTTTCTGCTCTTCTTTGCCCTTTCTTGGTGCTAAAGCCGTGCACTTTATTCCACTTGCGCTAGAAAGCTTAAGTGAGTGGAATAAGTAAAAGTTCGTGACAAAAGTACAGACGACAGCTTCCAAAAAGCTGATTTGGAGTTTACCGTTGATAAAACGTGTGGGTTTTGAGCGTAAAGTTAGGTATATTGACGTCAGGATTTTTTGAAATTTTATTTTTATTTTATTTTTTTGCGGAAGGAGCATTTGCAAAACAACAGCTGTGTGTTTTGGGTCGACTCGCAAGGTAAATTAAGGATAGAGCTAGTTCATCAGCTGGGGTCCTTGGTTCTCGAGGGCGACGGTTGCTACGGCCTGATCCTGACGGAGATGTAAGGGGGTTTGGTAAAGTGCTTTATTGGTAGTAATAAGCAGAATGACGGTAAGTAGAGCAGAAAGTTCATTAATAAGGGACGTTGTGCGGGTTTTACGGTCATACGTTGTTTGCACACACTAGTCCATACAGTTAGCATGGAAACCGTAAAAACATGGACTAACACATTACATGCATACAGACGGGCAAATTGGGTCTAGACAGTATGGTGTACCGTATCGCTTATATAGACAACGTTGTATCAATCAAACACATTTTAGACCCTTTGATACCAGTGACATGATTGACGCGTGAATTGGTATAATGCCCCAATTCAAGTGCACGTATATGTACGTGTATGAAGTGGCCCCCAATAATATGGAATAGGTTAAGCCCTTTATAAGTCTGGAACACAATGTGCTCAACCTAACGCTGTTTGTATCCCGTTTAATTAAATTTTAATTAACGGGGATTTAAAATCGGAAATTAAAATTAAAATTTTATTTATAGTACTTTATTATTATTATATTATTTTATCATATTAATTAAAAACGGAAATAAATTTTTTAATTTAATTAAATATTTAATCCCGTTTATTAGTTCGATATTTGAAGCCTGCGATGTCGGATTTCGATATTACGTCACCTTTGGGAGGTGATGTATCACCTCCCAAAGGTGATCCTCCCTCTTTTAGCAAGGCGGTTTTTTTTATTTGTCCTGATGCGTAATATTTTTTTTTATTTTAAATACATGATAAAAAGTCGCAATAATGTTCATCATAATTTCTAAAGTAAACAAGTAGTTTTTGTGTCAATTTCCTAATTGTATGCTTAACTTTAATGTTATGTTGCAATAATTAATGACTTCCAAATGTTAGGTTTCAATAGGGCAAGTTTCATTGTAATTTTAACAACTACGAGTATGTAGGCTACTGTACTCCAAGGTCCAGAGAAGGGTAACGCAGGAAACCAACTTGGGCCATGCCGGACTTGTAGCGTTACTCCGGCCTGCCTCGCAGGTGCTCAACGACGAAAAATAAAGGATTAATTAAATGTGAGAAATTCAATATATAGGCTGAGTGGCTTACCTATATATTGTGAGTCAGACTATATACTGTGCAGTAAGCCTATATACTGTGAGTCAGACACTAAATTGCAACATTACGAAATTCATCCCTTCCTGAGTGATCCAAACATACCAGATACGATTTTTTTTTTAAATTCGTATAACTGGATTTAGGAAACTTACGGATTTAGGAACTTACGAAGGCACTATGGTACTTTTCTTAAATCAAATAATTTTATCCAAAAATAAAGTATATTACAGGTAGATTTAGATTCTATTGTGGTCGTAACTATGATTACATTGATATTTTTGCATAATCCAGCGATTCCCTTGTGTCTATTTTTTCCCTTTTTCCTTTTTTTAGACATATATACTCTTAAGAGTATATAGTAGTGGGCGAAGCCGTTTATTTTTATTATTTTTTGGCGCAGAAAATGTTTGAGAGCATCAGATCCCAATCTCCGCAGTATTGACCCCAGGGCCAATGTTTTTTTCAACTTGGGTCTGCAGACCCTAGGATAGTTTAGGTGTAGGTAGGCGTTTGCGTGCCAAATTGCGGGTTTCTTAAATATTTTTTCGCATTGTTTTATTTTCAACGGATGTTGCACAGTATGTTCCGTGAGCCAAAAGTTTTTTGGCTAAGCGATTTCTTTTGTTCTTCTGAATATATTTTGCAATCGCGGAGTTGCGCCCCAACTCGGGCCAGGAAGTTGTTGCGGATGGTTATAAAACGAGAATCGGTGTCGCTGTCCGTTTAAGATGGGACCCAAACGCAGTCACCGGAAGACCTTTTGGGTGCCGTAGAATCTTGACAGAGCTAGAACGTCTTGCCACGGGGAATTTTTTTTATGACGAACTGGCGCTTGGGGGCCTTTTCGGGCGTTATGGATAAGAAAAAAAGGGGCGAAGAAACGCTCAACGACTCCGACGACGCCGCGACGTCCGTTGACGAGACGGCGCACCCCAACTTGTGTGTTAGTAACACACTTAATTGGATGACTTACCCCCCACCCCTTCTTCTGCTTCCAGGAAAAAAAATCAAGGAAATATGTCCCAATTTATTAACTCTCCACACCTTTAGGAGTACTGTAACAAAATCTTTGGCAATTATTTAGGGGCTTTGAAAATCAGTAAAGTCAAAACTCAATTTTTGCAAAAATTTTGAGAATTGTGACGTGATAGATATTACTGAGCTTTAGTACACAAATTGTGTATAAATCATGTAACAGGGCGTGACATTGAAAACAATTGTGTAATCGTATTGTTTTAGTTCAGTTTTTGGCAACTCGACACAAGGGCTCCGTGTACCCGACACAAGGACGCCGGGCCTCGACAGAAGGACGCCAGGTCCATGATCTTTTAACGGACCAAGAGAATTTCGAGTTTAAAAGTGTCTGCTCAACGCGCCAACGGGATTAGAAATGTTTAAACCGTATTAAGAAAAACGTCACAAGGTTAGGTTAGCTTAGGCGTCCTTATGTCGGGGCCGGAGTTCTTGTGACGTATTTTTTTAAACACATCTTAAGCACTTTCTAATGTCGCTGGCCCTTCATTAATGAGCAAAGGCTTTTTAAACTCGAAATTCTATTGGTCCCTTAAAAGATTGTGGACTTGGCGTCCTTCTGTCGGGGCCCGGCGTCCTTGTGTCGGGGTTCGGCGTCCTTGTGTCGGGAACACGGAGTTCTTTTATCGAGTCTTTCTTCTGTCTTCCCCAAATTTCTCAATTTTTTTTTCAATTTTTTTGGCAAATTCCAAGAAGAACGACTAACATTTTGGGAAATCTTTGGCAGTATAAGAGTGTAGAAAAGAAAATATTCGTTTGCAGATGACGCCATATCATTCTCTCCAATCCGCTTTAAGTGGAGTGTTTGTTTGAACGGATCGTTGCAGCCGAAGAATAAAAAAAATGAAGGAAGATTGTTTCGTGACTGGGAGCCTGGGCAGAATCGCTTTCCTCAAGGCGAATTCCGGGGCTCAGGTCCTAGTTTGAGCAAAAAACAAGACGCCCCCCGAAAAGAGGAAGTTGTGACCCAAATCTTTTTGCTTTTGTTCCATTTTTGGTCTTTCAGTGGCAGTACAGTATGGTCGCATGTCGATGTCTGTTAGTAGAGCTCAAAGTCTAAGTGAGCCCCGACCATAATGGTCGTTGCTCTCTGAGTATCTCCAAATCTCTCTTGGTTTCTCGTTCCTCTACGGTTTGGCTCGTGTTGTTATTTCAGCTCTTTTTTTATATTTATTTTTTAATCTCGAAATCTTAAAATCCTTTAAGTCCCAGCCTAGTATAGCTTTGACTACCTTTTCCTCCATTGCCTTTCTAAAATTGCGAAGATTTCCCCAAGCTTATGCCGGCAATCTATCCTTTTTTGTGTAATGCCATGTTTACTTACCCAGAAACTTTCCTGTCGACGTAGGTTACTAATCTTGTCAAGTGGCTCGCGGTCCAACCCACAGCTTTACGATGTAGACAAGTATTTTTATTCTTTCGAGGAAGTTTGCAGTCTATGTCTATATTATTCTAAGAAGGACCAATTCGATTTATTTAAAAAGAAAAAAAACTTTCAGCGCTTTCGCACATGACGTCAGAGACGTATCCTGGCATGCTGGTTTGAGGCTCGTCATTGGCTTAAAGGGCAGTAGCCACCAAAAATCAACTTTGTCTTAAAAAGGAGTAAAAAATCTAGTTTCTGGTGATAAGTTTCTTTTTATTATGCGCGAAATAATAACTGAGATATTAAGAAAATAAGAAGTCTAAGGTTCAAACCGGGCATCTCTTGCCAGCCAGGTCACGTGGCCCTGTGACGTAGCATCGGTGAGCCACGTTTCCTGGGCGCTCCAGCTACCACAATGTTTATAATTGTCCTTGATGGCAGCTTACTTGCCATTTTTTTTTCAATAAAACTTAGAAAGTACACAGGAAGTCTCAACGCAAGTGAATAACAAAGCGCCCTAAGCCACGCCTGTAATTTGTATCACCAATACTACGTCACGGCAATGCCAAAACTTCGCAAGTCAATAACTCGGGAACGGCTCTTCAGAAAAATTCGAAACAAAAGCTCACTATTCTTAGAATAATGAGTACAATAAGAACCCATCAAAATCTTAATTTTTTAAAATTTATTTTTTTCAAAATCTCAATTCGCGATTTTGGGAGCTATTGCCCTTTAACACAGTAATCAGAGCTCTCGGGTATGATTGATATTGAAACGTCTGAGACGTCTGACAACCACGTGATCCTATATGTGCACCTCTTGGAGATGTAGTAATTAATAGCTTAATTACTACATCTCCAATGATGGAAGAGACATCATTATAAAATCTAGATATTTTGGTGGTTTTTAAGACAATTTTTTTCTATTTTTTTTTTTTTATTTAGTTCAATCGGATTTTTTGGCTATTGCCCTTCAGATTGAAGCCAAAGTAATACAAACAGCTCATGTGTGTTCATGTTAAGAAAATACTACAAGGTTATTTTCTTACTTTAGTGTCGCAATAAAATCCTCAAGTGCAATAAAAGACATCATGTATTGGAAAAACAAACCAAAGCCCAAGAAATTCTGAAATCTAGAAAGGGAAGTGGTCTCCCTTCGTTTCGATCTTTGTGTGTGTGTCTGGGTCCGGATTTGGTGGGATATGAAATGGTGCTGTTAAGGTCCTATCAAATCCTTCCTTCGCCTGTAGTGATCCATTATGAAGAGGCGTTTGCGCTTGCTTATTATATCTGCGCCATTTTTTTACATATATGTATACATATATATGCGTCCCTGCTATATAGGTCTAGTTTGCATAATGAAGTTGGCATTGGCCAAATGGGCAAAAAGCTTTATAACTCAAATGGGATCCGAAAGGACGGCAGAGAATGACCCGAGGAAATGTCTGGGAGCTCATCTTCTCATGGGAAGAAAGTGCAAGGAATAAAGCGTTACCAAAAAAAAAAGAAAAAAAAAATGGAGCCAAAATGCAAATGTTTTCCAAGATCCTGTACTTGGCGGCTAAGTGGCACTATTCAGCGACCAATATGCGTAAAGTTATTATGTTTTCGCCGGAAGATCTATTTTTCTCGTTTTCCTCTTTTTGTAAAGGAAGAAATTGAAAAAAGAACTGATATTTGGTAAACTGTCGATCGTATAGCATCTCAACAGTTGCTATTACTGCAGATGCCTAGTTCATGGTGGTGATACAGAGACAAATGGCCAGGCTATTCATTACTTGGTTAGCGACCAGCAGAGGGAATAACAACCTCGTTACTTTCCCCCCGAACTTGTATACAAAAAATGGACGCGGAATCCATTTGGGTTTTTCTGTCGTTTTCTTTGCCCAGAGTTGTTGGCGTAGTTTTGATTCCAAGTTCCTTGAAACGCCTGAATGCGTTCCCAGCTCTGGCAGACGCATCGTTAAGGTCGTTTTTCGGGTTAGCTTTGTTTGTCAATTAACTTGACTTTTCGTCTCAGAAAGGTCTGAAAAGAAGTCGGGGTTGTTTAGCCGTTAGACTTTTACGTTTCTGAGGTAAAGCGAAATAGAAGAAAAAGGAAAAAAAATGTTTTTTGAATTTCCTTTTTTTTTAGAAATAAGAAGTAAGGGCAAATGTTGTAGTCTATAGAAGAAAGAAAACTGGGAAAGAAAGAGAGAACAAAACGGAACATTGCGTAATTATTCGAATTACTGCGAAGGATCTGTGAGACACCAAGTGTGATGATCATGGCTTTGTGGATCGGAGTTAATCTTTGAGCGTGAAGAATTCATTGTCGACATGGGTTACAGAACGCTGCAGTTTCGAAGTATTCAATTGCGTGAACGTTTCATTTTTAATTGGCTGAATACGTAAGGAACAACTGACTAAATTGTCAGCGGCGTGCAACAGGCTGACTAATATTATGTATAGTAGATGGCGCTTATTTTGTTCACTGGTTATTAGAATCAGCGACTTTGTGGAATTAAGTTTGAAAGGACCGATTTAAAATGATAAAATTCATAGCATTTAATCGGTTATTATAATCATATTATCGGGTATTAAAATCAATTAAAAAAATCTTCAAATGTACAGTAACGAAACTGCAGTATTGTGGGCTACATGGACTTTGTATATTGACCAATGACATTGCTTTTACCTTGTTGACCAATGCGGCCATTTCCAGCCTGCAACTACGCCTAAGGGGAAATTCCTTCTAAACTTCCCAGAGCAGGTTATTCAATTCAATGACCAGTTCCTTTAATTGACTGGGAAAATTAGAAGGGAAATCGTGTTGAGAACCCTACCCCAGCGTAGGAGTAGGTTTCAAAGGCGCCGTGTTAGTGATGTTTTCGACGTCTGGTTATATAGAAATAGCGACGAACAAGAAATGTGTTGATTTAAATGTTAAAGGGAAGTTGCGGCTCATTGAAAGTTATGACAAGCTAAATTTAAAAAATTTGCCAGAAAGGGAAGCGGCTGTTAAGTTAGGAATTCCTCAATCATCTCTATCAAAATGGTTGAAAAACCGTTACGAAATAAACAGTAATGGGTGTAGTGAATTTAGTAAAAGGAACGTGTGGGAAAGTGTCAAAAAGTAGTCGATACTTTGTTTCTTTGGTTTAAACAAGCCAGTTCGTTTCACGTGCCGATTAATCGTAGCATTCCGATTTTCGGTTATTAGAATCTCCGCTTAATAAAATCAATAGTCACTTGAAAAACATGATCGCAATAAGCTGCAGCTACTGTAGTTTCAATTCTGTTTAACGAAGATAAAAAAGTTCGATCTTGGGGAGGTAAAGCAGCGTGGCCCAAGTTATGGATTTTGGCGCGGAAAGCATAGGAATGGCCTCGTGGCTCCTAATATGTTTCTCAGGCCAAAACAAATCTCCAACAATTAGGAAGGCAGATTTCAGGTTGTAACTTTAATTCACTGTGAAAGGTATTGTAAGTTATTTTACTTTTGTTTGTAATTCTGCAAATTTGCAAAGAATCCGTATATTTGAAAGGTTGGATTCGAAACAGAACAACGCAGACAGGGAAAAACTGCATCGTCGATTATAAAAAATAAGAAAATATTCATTTTACACGCCCTTTTTTGTTTCTTTATTAGATTATGCAACAATTGAAGTGTTCCTTTCTGAACGTTGAATGATTCGTTCCGTAGCAATGTGTTCTAGCATGTCCCCGTAACCCCGCCTTCGTCACGCTGGATGTTTTTGTCTTTTATTTCACGGCATCAGCATCTGGCTCTCATTCTCATTCTGGCCCCCAGTCATACCAACAAATGCTGCAATTGAGCAAAAAAACTTTCATGTCGTGGGAAGAGAATTAGCTGAAGGGTGCTATTCTCTTTGAAAACACCGATCTTGGATGCTGGAAAGGGCGAAAACCACCGATCTGAGAAGCTTATAGCCTACCAACCCCTAAAATAGATCTCCCCCAACACGAAAAACGCACTTCTAATGAGATATCCTAATGAGTTGAGCGCCATAAAAAGTTCCTTTCGCTTTTAGAAGCAAAGGTTGGTTTTCTCCATTTCTCGTGCCTTTCTTCCGGAACATTCCCCGTGTAGTTTAGTAGGCCAAGAGCAACACTTTGCAGCTGCTGGGGGAGAAAATAATTAAGCGATGGTTTGGAAAGTGTCACACTGCCCATTTTTTTATTTTTTTTTATTTTTTGTTTCCTTTTTTATTTTGTTTTTAGGTATAAGCCGCGACACTAATGAGGACACTTATCGTTGTATGCTTAAACGAGTTTCGTACAGTTGGTGGTCGTCGTAGTAGTAAGAAGTAGTAACATATACCACACATGCAATGGGTTTTTCCCTCATCAGTTTATTTTAGTTCTGCGTGCCAGTAAATTGGGAGTCGGTTCACATTTTTTTCTTATTTTGTTGGAGAAAAACAAATGAGTGTGGGGGTGCTTATAGCGTTGGCGCGCGGAAGCAACGTGTATATATACTGCTCCGAGGAGAGGGACACAGCATCCTTTTTGGCATTGTATTCGGTAAATTGCAATGCTTGGGGCGCGGGAGAAGCAAATGGGGAAGTACAAGGGAAGCTTCCCAAAGCCGCAGACCAGCACTTCACTTAGTTTTAGTTTAGTTTGCTCGCCATAGCCCCTCACACGCCCTTATGCAACCCCCGAGTTTCTTTCCGGAAACTCAATTTGATGTAGAAAAGCGAGTTTGCCCCTTTCGTAGTTCTCCTGGGACTTTTGTTGTTATGGGAATTGCGATGCACTGCTGTAGACTTCCGTCCTTCTGCCCATCAACGGACTTCGGGGAGACTCGTTTTTTTTAGTATTTTTCAGAGCCTCTGTTCTCATCTGTCTTGTCTGGTCTTTTTTCCACCCTTGTGTACCCCGAAAATTCCCATAATTTGGTAGCTAATGGGGATTTGAACATAAACCGCTGAACCGCTATTTGGTCTTTTGTTTAGAAACTCTAGTTTCTAACTTATATTTTACCCTAATTCAAAACTTATTTGTATTATATTTATTACTTATTTTTACTATAGTTTAATTGATTTGTTTTTAGTCAAAGAGCTAACGCTACGGTACTTATAATTTTTACAACAAAAGTTTAAGACGAACTCGTTTCAAGTTTGTGTAGGATATTCGAAACGGGGACTGCGGACATGTTTACAACCATCTGGCCACGCCTCCAAGTAAGTCGTGCAGTCAGGAGAGCCGTATACTGAAGTTGGTCGAGAATCAAGGAGAAGAAATAAACACAATGTGTGATTCACGAGAAGTAGAAATATAATGGTTCCTGTAAAAAGAAGTAACAAATACGTTAATAATTTAATTAGTCTCCCGAACGTGGGTTATTAATATCACCATTTACATTGCTTATAGCTGAAATGTATGTATGTTTCAGATAACACTTTGAAGAATTCCAGTGCGAATTCTATGGGAAACCTGTTCTCTTGACAACTTGAACTTTAAAGAAAACCGAACACCAGAATTTAAGGTAGCTAGCAATTACCTGAACTTTTCGTCGTAAAAATCGTAAAAAATTACATAATTTTTCGTGTTTCGCTAATGATAAAAATGCAAAAGAAAAATGCACTCACGTTATCAGCGCGAGCTTATTTTTGCATGATGGATGCAATCGTACGTTTTGAACTGGCAGTGATTGATGACTGCCTGTCACGAAAACATAAGAAAAGAAAGCAAAGGTTTTGGCCACTCTTGTTTTGCTTCGAGTTGTGAGAGGCTAGGAGGAGAACAATGGAGGAATTTTACGATAGTAGGTGTTGCAAAACATTATTTTATTATTTGTTGATCTGTTTTACAACTTGTACATGGAATTGGCCAAGAACAGACAAAAGGGGTTTGGTATTTGGGGTGTATTGCGAACGTACTGACAATGTACTAAAAGAGGGGTACCTTCGCGTGAGCAGGGCAGTTAGTAGAGGTGCTTGGTATACCAAATCCTTTTATGTTTCCTTGAAAAGGCGTGGTACTGAGACGCTTTTAGCTATTGTTCCCAACCATTACTTACAGAAATTCCTTAACGCGCTACAAGCCCCTTTCCTCGACACCTACCATAAACAAAGCGCCAGAGGCGTGGTTCAAGTACAAGACAGAAATCAATGCGTGTAATCTCGTAGTCAATATAATTCTGGGGTCTCACGGCCGTTAGGAGAACGCCGATTCAACCAACTTCTCCAATCAGTCGTAACAAATTGGTAAATGGTAAGACATTTCAAACTCAACGAAAATCCGGTAAACAACTCTAAATTTTCTTGGAAGAATCGGAACTTCTGCAATTTGTTAGCCGAGTTTTTCATGCTCAGTTCAGGCAAGCTAACATCTTTTTGTTTTCTTGTGGGAAGTTCACGAGTATCCACTACTGCGTATTAAAACGCCTTATATGCTCTTGACAAAGGGGACACGAGTATTCTCATCTTTTTCCCCCAAGTCGTTGAGAGGTTTTTCAAGATCTGGTTTTTGTGACGCTAAATTGCTTTCGTATTTTTTCGGAGACCAAGAAGTACTGCCTTAACCTCTCGAGAGCCGCCTGTAGAAGCATTTTTTTTCAGATTTTCTTCGGAACTCAGAAGTGCTGGAGATAAATTGCAGACTTTAAGAGGTCACGGTTGAAGGAATGCTCTGTAAAAGGACAAGCTAATTTGTCTGTAAGCTTGGTAGTCGATGCCCTGCTAGTGGATAAAGGTAAAACTACACTGGTCGTAAAGTAATAGCGGTAAAGATTTATTGGAATGCGTAGTCCTGTCCTTTGACGTAAGGGGGATTATCCATTCCCTCCCCCATATTTTATATGGCGGGGTATATAACTGCATCTTGACTTCTTGACGAATGCATCGGGACAGGGAAGTAGAGCAACGTTCGATAACGATACTTTTCTTTTTGAGTGTATTTCTGCACCGAATCTCGCAGCCCTCCAGTATTTCTGATTCTGGTAAGAAATGCCGAGTCAGACAGTAACACTACTTACCCAGGTAGAAAACAGTTTTTAAAAAAAATTGCTGATGACGTCACGGAGTCAACCAACGAGGACTTGGGCGAGGTTTACCTTGTAAGCAAGCGAAGTATTTAAAAAAAAATATTATTCAAAGTCGTTTGACCCTATATTGACCGCGATGTTGGTGGAAGGTATTTTCCGGGAAATAAGTCTGTAGGTACTGAAGGACGATGGCTGGAGTTTGTTTTATAAATCTGATTTAGGAAATGGATTTTTTTTGTCTGTTTGGCGCTTGCGTGAACTTGGTAGATAAATTGGTGGGTTCAGGTGTCATTTATCTCAAGGGCGACTGTCCTCCCAAGTCATTACATCCCTACTTCAGAAAGGTGTCTAGTGCTCCCTTGCTTTTTCTTTTCTTAAGGGTTTGTATCTTGTATCCTTTCGATTTCTCGACTATATGCCTGTGATGGGAGATCACAAGGATCAGGAGACGGACGTAGGCACATTTACACAAGATTCACATGGGATTCGGGTGTTGCCATGACGACCTCAGGAATCGAAATCGTCCGCATTGAGGTATGCGGAGAGGTAACGTGAGAAGGATTAGGTGGTCATGTGAGACTGGGATAGGAAATCGGTTCAGGTCAAAAATTAAGCGACGAACTCGGTAGAATCGGGTGACTTTTTGACTCCACGAAATTATATAGACAAAATTGTGTGGTTTTTGATAAGTGTCCAAGTATTGATTTCTAAAGTTTGCACTTCAAGTTCTTCTGCAACTATTAAGTGTTAAGGCTTTCAGTGTGCAGCGTAAACGAGTACATTGATTTCTGGGATTCTTGACTAAAGGCAAGGTAAATGCAGTCGGTTGGGGTTTTGACAGTCGCGGTCATGGGGGGTGGTACTCTCTAGTTGTGCAGAGAAGG
The DNA here is from genome assembly GCA_022832285.1 of Lepidurus apus apus. Classification (NCBI taxonomy): domain Eukaryota; kingdom Metazoa; phylum Arthropoda; class Branchiopoda; order Notostraca; family Triopsidae; genus Lepidurus; species Lepidurus apus. Next base: position 429,339 of record JAGJRO010000074.1, on the reverse strand, counting down.
TTGCTTTTACACGAGGCGCAAGGATACCGGGTAAATTTCCGAGTAACTGACAAAGGCAGAGGCCGAGAAATTCCTTGGCGTTCTGTAATGTTATTGACCGCAACCAAACGTCGTTCTGGTGGATGGACGTCAGACGTACCTGGACCAAAGTTTTCATACGGTTCCAGGTGGTTATTTATAGATAACCTGGTTGGATATGTTTCGTTTTTTTAAACGTCATCCGTCACTGTTAATAAAAATCTGTAATTTTACAGCTTATTTTCTACGATTATTAAATAAATTTATTTTTTTATTGTGTTAAATAAATATCAATATTTTGTATTATATTAAATAAATCTGTTTTTTATTATACTGAATGAATATAAATATTGTCTACGACAATTAAACTTAAATTTCTATTAAATAATTGTAAACTTTATTATCTGATTAATTGATAGTACGATCAACTATAACTAAGTTGTAATTCTACGGGAATCAGTTGCAATTCGGTCCTCCCTTCCATTGGCGCAACGTCGCAACAATGAATAGTTAACAGTAACCCAACGAACGGCGCTCCAAACTTTGGTTTAAACTCCCATATAGACACCTTCATTCTCATTAATTAAGCAAGTTGATAAATAAGCATATTCGTCACTTCGGAAAAGTTTTACCGGAAAGTAAACAACACGGGTAGGAAAGAAAGAATCCCTTTTCGCTTCAGTAATTTTTATTTCTGCTTAAAACTCGACAAATGATCGATCCGGATAGAAGGGAAGCATCTCTCTACATTATTTCAATATTTTTCCTTAAAAAATTTTTTTCGATATTTTTTTCTTTTAAAAACATTTTTATGGGCCAAACGTGCATGCAAAAACGTCCATCCTTTGCCGCTGGAAAGACTTCCTGAATTCTAGTTTTTCTGGACTAATCAACGTTTGGACATTTTTGGAACCTTTGTAATTAAAGTAAAGGGTGTCAGTCTTAAGTTTGAAATATCATTTCATTCGAATATTGCCTGAATTTTCCCAGTGTAATGAGTCTTTGCGAACTGGCATGGTATATTTTCTGAAGTCGCTTTTCGAGACATGGAAATTCCCAGTATAATATTGATTATTTAATGAAGCCGTTTAATTCCTTCTAGTTTTAGTACATACCGGTTGATTTAAATACCCTGTGCTTCTCCAAGTAAGTTAATGGACTTGCGAAAGTGTTCCAAGTTAATAGCTTCGGCTTTCTATAGAATCCTTTGCGGTAGGAAAGGATTCTAAGAGCGTCGCGTGGTATCTGTTAACATTATTGCTACGCTCTAAGGTCGTAAAATTGCTGGCAGCTATAAAGCCAAGTAATTCGTAATTCGTGTATACTATTGTACTGGAAACCGGAATTCGGTGTGCCAAATCGAATTTCAGTCCAGGATTTAAGCTGTCATGCAGTAGATTTAAGCTTACTGGCGTTTTTAATGTTTTGAGGTTGGTTGTTTTGATTAAGTGACAAAGGCAATGTAGAAGAGAGCTTCACCCTCCATTTTGCATGAACTACGAAATGGAAATTTCGTGTAGCTGGTTTTGTCAGCCCGTCTTGAAAGGTAGTTTAGGAGAACTCGAGCGGAATTAGCTTCAGCTCGGTTTCTTTAACGCTTAATTAGGGGGGTAAGAAGAGAGAGAGAGAGATTTCCCTTTTGGATAAAAAAAAACCTAGGATTTGGGAGGAGTTACTTTAGTATTGATAGATTCCTTTGATTGATGTTGGTATCGCGGTGATGGCCTCGTAAGTAACTTAGTAAGTTGAACGTCCATTAGAAGCATGAGTGACTCTCAGAGCCGAAAGCAGAAGACTTCGGCTATAGCTATATAGCAAGGGTAAATAGATACAGAAAACGAAGTTGGAAGGACCCTTTAGTTTTTTGGCGATTCGATTCCCGGGCTGTCATACTCCGTTTTCTGTAGGTGTCTGTCATAGATCTCCGGCGCAGATCGAACGAAAAAAGTGGAAGTTACTGTTTCGTGCCGTATATTTATATATATATAAGCCTGGATGGGAACCTGAATTCGATATCCCGAACAGAAAGACACTAACGAAGGAAACTTAGTAATCTAACATACATTCCCTCCTAAGCCGGCTAATACAATCAAGCGTCTTTTGCCGGATAAAGGTAGCTATGAAGGGTTCGTATGAGATGCCTGTGTTACATAACAGACAGAAGGTAATAGGTTTCCCAGGTCGGACTGACTTGATTGTCAGTTACCTAATAGGAATTACGCCTGGTAATCTTTTTTAGTTTTTGATTCCATTTTTATTTTAGTTTTTACCTTGTTATATAGATTGGATTTTGGATCTTTATTGGGTTTTGTAATTTATAATTAAGCCGGTTTTATAATTAAGTCGGTTTTTGGTCGTGATTTTGCATCGGATTTAAAAGTTTAAAATCGATTTCTTGCGGCTCTTCGTGTTTGAGTTTCGATTTGGAATTTAAAATTTTAGTGGTTAGTGTCCGAGGGGAACAACTGGACATCAGGGAGTAATATAAATGTCTCAGAAAGATTTAGTTTGCCGTCTGTTATATACGTTATGTCACATGTCAAACCCCCTTCGTGTGAGCTCTATTGATTTGCGTATGTTCGTGTGTTCGTATTGATAGGCGCTAGAGGGGAGTTAAGCTTAGAAGCCTCTCAACTTGAGGTTATGTATAACGTTATTTCTAAGACTTGAGGATAGTGTTTTATATTTCGTTTAACTTGGAAAAATGAAAAGATTTTTGAACGATTCTTCACATTTGTGAACAAGAATTTAGCCAAAACGTCTTAAGAAATTGGACCGTAAAACTCACATTTAAAAATATAGAATTTTGCAGTGTGTTTTTTTTAGCTATTAAAGCTCCCGTGTACCTTGGCTCGGTATAGGCGGTTAGCATGGGAAATTTCGGAACAACTTTTCGAGAAAACCAGTAGATTCAATGAAAAAAAAATTTGACAGTAATCTTGGGCTTGCTAACAGGTAGTGCACAACCAATGCAATTTTTTTCCAATGAGTAATAAATTGTGAACATACGTTGCCTAAAAATATGTCCTTTGGCTGTGCACTATTAGCTAACAAAAGAAAACTTTTGTTTTAGATTGCTTTCAAATCTGACAAGCCGTTTTCGAGAAACCTTGTTCCGAAAGTTCGACGACTTGATTTGGGATATTGTGCTGCTACAGCAAATTGCGGTGACAAATTGTACTTTACAGAATCAAAACAAACGTAGAAACTTTGCCGGCAATTAGCTATCTATTCCTTTAAAAAAAAAATTACGCAAGGCTTCGGCAAAACAATAACAAACATCAGTGCCATCTGTGACTGTTTCGCATCAATAAGCTAAGGTATACGGGAGCCTTAAAAATGTTTTTTTAGCTATTAAGGAAAACTTAACAAAATTTCAGGAAATATCCCTTTAAGGATCGTCGATAACAGGACATTTTTATATCTCGCAAACGTGTTATAAAGTACGTGTATAATACCTTACTGAACGTTGTGCCTCCTACTTGATTGTTATTTATTCTATACCAGAATAGCCGAACCTAACAGCGTTGAATGTTTTTCTGTTCGAACCGAGAATGTCGTTTTGGGGTTAACGGTACTGCGCTACCTTGCTGGTACTTAATTGTTCCTCGTATGTGCTCAACGTCTTGCGAGTTTTCGAATTCGGATTGCTTAATAACTTTGCGTGCTTCAAGCTAAAAAGTCACTTGAATCGTGTTTCGCAGAGTACGGGGCGTGGTCACGGGCGTGTGAGTCACCCTTTGTTCGCTTTGGATCATTTTTTTCTAATTTCCTTCCATACGGAAAAGATGACAATAAAGAACGAGTCCAAGCGGACAAGTTTTTTTTTTTTTTAAGCTAGGCAGCAAACAAAGTGGATCATGGTACCACGACGCTCTTGCTTTTGTGTAGGGGGATTCTTCTTTCTTCGCAGGCGAGAGTTTATAATTAGGTAGTCGTTCGTCATGCGAGAGATATGTTATAGTGGTACTGTTAGCCTACACTCTTTTCGCCCTGATGGGAAAAAGTTCCGAGGAGTTTTTTCCCTATTTTTTTGCCCCCCTAACCGTGATTTGCTACGTTCTCGTTCCGGATTTACGAAGTGAAGTTTCCTCTACGGCGACCAGAAAGTTTCACGAGAATGGTTTCTAAGGATGTGACTCGCTGCAATTTGCGCTAGCGTTTGGTTGACCCAGTATGCTGAACATAAGCATGATAGATGGCGACAAGTATTGTTAACTTTTTCCTTAAAGGAAATCCATAAGAGAACCCAGGGAGAGCTTCTTCAACCTAAAAAACTGTTCCGACTTTTCCTCGTGCAGCTTGAAAATATGTCTACCTTTCCTTACCTCCGCGTTGAATTTGTCAAATATAATCTTATGAAAGTGATAAAAATAAAAATCTGAAAACTGAAATCCGGTAGCGTTCTACAAGATCCAGGGTTGGCGGTTCAGAGTCATCTTTCCGTTTCGTTCTGCGATGTTTCCTTGCGAAGCAAATGGCCCAAAACCTCCCATTGGCGGGATAACGTACCGCGTACGTCATTCCCGCCGCGCCCTAGCCTCAGGGCCCGTCGAATGTTTCGTTTCCGGACGCTGTATCTCAGGAACGGCTGCACGTAGCTCTTCGTGCCGCAGCTTGGCAGGTTCAGCTTCCTACGCGGCACGCAATAATCCCTACGGCATTCCTGCTCTTAATAGATTTCGTTTCATACAACGAGCTACTAGCAAACATAGAAAGGGGAGCTCGAACACAGTTACCGCAAGAGGGAGCGAGATAATTCCTTTGGCACTGGCTTTCCATGTTCCTATGTACCAACCACTCAATTTATCGCACTTTTCGTGATAACACCACCTTAAGCAAATGCACAATAAGGGCTTTGGTGAATAAGGATCGTCTAGGGGTCGTAAACCCCCTCCCCACATCTCCCCTTCCTCACCCGGGTAAGGTTTTCAATGGTCACGGAAGAAGACAACAAGGCTCATGCATTGCTGCAAGAATGAAAATCTGCACTACCTCTCCCAGCCGGTACCTTTAAGGGCATGATGTGGAAGGGTGGAAAAGCCCTTGCTTCTCCATAGGAAGCAATTTATCGCCGATACTGCGAAGGTATAAAGGTTTCTGAACATTTACCTTCATCGCAATATCAGCTATTTGAAGTGGCGTGTAGGGAAACGTATGGAGAGAGGGTTGAGGAAACAACTTGGCGTATCTTCACCGCTTGCTTGCAATAATATACCGTGCAGCTATTACTGTGGCAGGATGGCACGTAAATATACCGTCAGAGATAGAAGGTCAAGTAAAGGGAAGTCGAGGTCGTAAAATGTTGTTCGGGAAAGTATAAGCCATATCACAGCGAAGCTGTTCCTTGCACTTTTAATGGACGACCAGGTTTCTGTTTGTTACTATTACTTTGGTACTTTGGTAGGCAAGAAATAAGCAAGACAGCGTCATTATGTTTATATTGCTTATGAAAAGGAGCTTATCGCATGAGGCTGACCATAAAGTTCATCTTGTCGTGTCTTAACGACGAAACACGGCCAACCGTTTGGGAAACGTTGAAGGGGACAGGGTTGTGTATGGTATGTGAGAGAAAGATATTTGTTAAGTGGCGTAATTTTGTCTAATAAGAGAGGATTTTTTTTTCGTTTTTGGAGCAGGTTCAGTGACAATAGCAGCAGCCGCGGCCGCAGTGGGGAGACTTGGGCCGTTGGATGTCATTCCGGTACAAGGCAGAGGCAGTAATCCGGCTCAGGAAAGAGAGGGACCCCAGCCGTACTTTGATCCATCCGTGACACGCAACATTACTGCCATCGCTTCACAAGCGACTTTCTTGAACTGTAAAGTTATCGACCTGGGAGCCAAAGCGGTAAGTAAAACTCTTTTATTGGAAGGTTGGCTTTTTATCTGTTACAACTTTGTGCTCTCCTGTGTCCTTTTCTTATGCTGGGTAGTTATTAGAAATAGGCGATATTAATATACCGTATTTTTAGCACAAAAAAGGGTTGAGAATTTAAGGTGAAAAGTTAGGATGTAACTGGCCAAACTTGTGGTGTGTTAGTGTGTACAGTATGTGGGCGATTATGTGCATGGAAGCTTCTCAGATGTTTTAAACTGAACTTAGGGAGTTGCAGTGGGCAACGTAACACAAGGACGACTCGACAAAAGGACTCTGTGTACCGACACAAGGACGCCAGGTCCATAATCGTTTAAAGGACCAATGGAATTTCGAGTTGAAAAAGTCTCCGAAATATGTCGAAAAATATGTCGCAAGGTTAGGTTAGGTTAGGATAAGTTAGGTTTGGTTAGGCGTCCTTCTGTCGGGGTCTGGAGTCCTTGTGACGTATTTTTTAATACGGCTTAAGCACTTCCTAATCTCGTTGGCTCTTAAACAATGAGCAGAGACTTTGTACACTCGAAATTATATTGGTCCCTTAAAAGATTATGGACCTGGTGTCCTTCTGTCGGGTACCGGCGTCCTTGTGTCGGTGCCCGGCGTCCTTGTGTCGGTGCCCGGCGTCCTTGTGTCGGTGCCCGGCGTCCTTGTGTCGGGTACATGGAGTCCTTTTGTCGAGTCTTTTTTCTAAATTAAAAATTTATAAGTTAAATTTTTATTTTAAAAAATCCTTTATTTTTTTATTTATTTTTTGGAAAAAAAAGTTAAAAACATTTAAAAATTTTTTGGTTTCATTTTTTTAAAAGGAGATTTTGCTGTACAAGATTGTGCTTTGGACTGTCAGATTTTAATTAGGTTATGTTTAACTACGCTTTATCGTAATGTAACTTTACAAGAATTAGGCTAAGTTTGCCTATCTAATTTGCAAACATCGACTAGAGAATGTATTAGAAAAACTTTGGAAATCGCACGACTATGTTGGCAACTTTTTTGGAAGTGCCTAATTTTAAGTTTTCTCTAACTTGATTTTTAGTAACGCACTGTTTGCAAGTAACTTCTATCTCTTTACTTTTACTTGCCGAAAGGGTTACTGGCATAATTTGTTTGGAACACTTTCTATGGTTAGGGAAAAAAAAGTCCTTATATGGGTCGTATGTATTCGATAATTCCACCCACTTCCCATGCATAGGCGTCACATAAGTACTCTAAAGAAAGAGGAAAAAAGCCTTCAAGAAACCCAAGAGGACAATAACGAGCCGAAGATTTATGGCTGCACAGGCTAGAATTTGGGGATTGCCAAAACCACGCCTACTTCTTAACCTCTCGTGTGACTTTTCCCCCAAAATGTCTTGTATTTCTCTCTCCTTTAGTAGCCTCTGAAAACCTCAGTTTTGAAGCTAGACTTTTCTACGGTCTTAGCAAGATGGATTACGTGCTGCACGGAAATGTGCCTCGAGTCAAAACAAGTACGGGACATAAGCCCCGTGCACTTAGCCCGTTTCATTGTTGAGGACCTAGAGTTCCTAGAGTGCGAGGGTTCTTTTTCCAAAGTTTCAAGATGTTCTTCCCAGGGCAGAAAGGTAAGGGGATGGCAACTCGCTTGTAACTTCGTATATCCTGACCAGTCGTACGCTTGTAACCTCATTTATAACTTTATTACTGAACACCTTAACTGTGTAACTCGTACTCCAAGGAACCGAGTTGCGAACCCCTCGCAGAAATGCTTGAATAGGCTTTTTTAGTATGGGCAAAAGGCAACGGCAACGCGACAAAAGGACTCCGTATGCCCGACGCAAGGGCGCCGGACCCCGACAGAAGGGCGCCGGGCCCCGACAGAAGGACGCCAGGTCCATTTTTTAAGGTCAAAAGGTTAGGCTAGGTTAAATTAGGTTAGGCTAGGTTAGGTTAAGTTAGGTGAGGCTCGGCTAGGCTACATTGGTTAGGTTACGTTAGATTAGGTTAGGCGTCCTTCTGTCGGGGTCCTGAGTTCTTGTGACGTATTCACTTTCTAATCTCGTTGGTGCTTAATCTCGTTGAGTAGATACTTTTTAAACACAAAATTACATTGGTCCCTTAAAAGATTGTGGACTGGCGTCCTTCTGTCGGGTTCACGGAGTCCTTTTGTCGAATCGTCTTTGTGTCTAATTCCCAAAGGCAATATTGACTCCTTGTTGGCGTTAAGTGAAAACAACTTGTTTGCTTAATTAACGATCCAAGCTGTTTAAAAAAGGTTATTAGGATCTTTTATTCGTATTAAGTAGCTGGTGTTACCTGACTTGAGCTCGTATGCTATAAAGATGGACGAAATTCTCGTATTTGAGCTCGTAAGGTTTTAAGAGCCTGTTCTGACGTCATTGTATCCTTTTTGTCTTTTTGTCTATTTGTATACCTTTTATTATCATGTTGATGCTATCGACGAAGACGGGCAAGACAAGACGTTCTTATATAGGACCGGCAATAGGACGAACACGTATCAGCGGATTATGGCACTTCTTTTTTTAACAACAGAGCTAATGGTGTGGATCAAGGATCTTTTGTACCCGGACACCCATGACTAGGACCCATAAGGACGCTGCATAGGTTGCTCGTAGTTGTGTGTCGACGAGCGTTTTAGCGGATTTTACGGTTCTGGCACAAAGCGACGTGCCGAATAGGTCGTCATGAAGAACGAATAGAGCATGTGAAAATCGCAAAAAATACACATAAAACTATCGAGCCAAAAAAAAATTCACTCGCAGTAATCCTTTCTTTATGTGCTGCTTTCCGAGTTAAAGTACCGGGAAGTGCAATCAACGCTTACTGACTTTGCAATCCCGACGACACTCCATCCTTCAAGATAGAAGTTTTAAGCTTGCTGCCCTTGTAACACGCCGTAGGTCAGCCGTTAATGAAGTCTTGCCAACTCAGCAAGTCGTCACTCGCTCATCCGCGTGACTCGGGAAAGAAGAACTTGATTTCTTCGAGCTGCCTTGAGACAGCGTCTAGTGTTCAAATTACGGAACGCTCAATCGACCTTCCGCAATACTGTATTACCGTGAAGAAAGCTGAGATTGAAATTGCCGGAATTCTTCTTTATTCTCACAAATTTCGTACTTTTAGAGAAACCACAACTTAGTGATCTAATGCTGATCTTCCAAAAATTGTATCGTACTAAAAGGGTATATGAGAGCGTTTTATGGGAAGTAGACACAAGTACGAGTCGAGTCGACAAAAGCACTCCGTGTACCCGACACAAGGGTCCTTTGTCCCGGGCCCTGGGACAAATGACTTCTAACCTAACGTAACCTAACCTAATCTTGTGACGTATACGGCTTACGCACTTTTTTTATAGTCTCGTTGACGCTTAACCAATGAGGAAAGGCTTTTTAAATTCGAAATTATGTTGGTCTCTTAAAAGATTATGGACTTCGCGTCCTTCTGTCGGGGCCCGGCGCCCTTATGTCGGGGTCCGGCGCCCTTATGTCTGGGTCCGGCGCCCTTATGTCGGGTATACGGAGTCCTTTTGTCGAGTCATCCTTATGTCACGTTTCCCCGTTTACTTATTTTTAAGAACATCTTGCCAGTAGCAACTAAATTAATGAAGAGTAGTTTATAAGACGAGTTTCATCGCGCACTGTAGCCTTGTATTAAGGCAAACATGTACAGTACGTCAGCAAGTAATTTCAGGTCTAGTATGCGTAAGTTTTAAAATCCATGTGGATATAAAACTACAGCGGAATCCGCGTGTAGATAGCCTTGCGTGACCAAAAAGGCCTTAAATTTTCATAAAAGTGTCTCCCGTCCTAAACTTAACAGGGCGTGGAATATCAGGCAAACTATAGAATGATAGTGGGAAAACGTGCATGACAATTTCAAGTCCCAAGAGCTCGACATAGCCTTTGGAACTCAGTTTTTAACGATATGAAATGTGTTTTTGGTAGGTTTCTTGGATACGGCAACGGGATTTGCACATCCTAACGGCAGGTCTGTTCACCTACACATCAGACCAGCGGTTTTCTATCGTGCAGCGACCGTCCCTACTGTCGTCGTACGGCTACTCTCGTCATCATGATTCCGGCGATTCCTCGGACGCCGCCCTGGCTTTCCCCGCACAGGAAGATTGGATCCTGCAAATCAAATACGTCCAACCTCGCGATGCTGGCACTTACGAATGTCAAGTATCCACCGAACCAAGAATTACCATGGATTTTCATCTCACCGTCATCGGTAAGTCACTGCACGCATAGACAGCATCCCTTCGTGCGTGTAATATTTAAGATACGATTATGTTTTCCCCAAGCCTCAGTGCGTTAAATTACCATTCGATTGCCGGAACTCAGCCAGAGAACCAATGCATAATGGATTATCTTCTGTTTCGGAGAAATGCCCATATAACGCCCTATCCAAAAGATTTAGTAGGGACATTACGTAATAATTCAGGTGTTCGAATTATTCTAAATTTGTGAAACTCTAAGATTGGGACAGTTTATTGTAAATCTTAGTTTAATCTTGTGTCAGTCTTGTTTCATCTTAAGGTATTATAAGTAGATAATTATTCTGCAGAAAGCACCGTAAAGGCATGGGCCTTTAGGTACATTTTACATTTTTACATATTTTTTTAATTATTTTTACATTTTACATTTTTTACATTTGTACATTTTTGTACCCGTTTCAGTGGTTTAGGTACCCTTTTTACTAGTGTAGGCAACGAGACACAAGGACGACTCGACAAAAGGACTCCGTGTACGCGACGCGAGGACGCCACAATGCAACGTATTAAAAAATACGTCGCAAAGTTGGGTTAGGTTAGGGTAGGTTAGGTACATTAGGTTACGGTAAATTAGATGACGGTGTACATTAGGTTAGGTTAAGCGTCTTTCTGTCGCGGTCCGGAGTCCTTGTGACGTATTTTTAACACGGTTTATAAGCACTTTGTAATCTCGTTGGCGCTTAACCAATGAGCAGAGACTTTTTGAACTCGAAATTCTATTAGTCCCTTAAAAGATTATGGACATAGCGTCCTTCTGTCGGGGCCCGGCGTCCTTGCGTTGAGTCCCCCTAGTGTGGTAGAAAGCAATTAAAGTGTCTTTATACGAAAGCAGGAAGTTCGTTCCCGTTCTGTGGCCGCGACTTTCTTGAAATGCTAGAAGAAAGAAAAGCTTGCAGAGTTCAGTTATTGTTATTTTACCGTTTCACGTTCGTTCCAGACGCTTCAAGTAAATTGGTACTCGTTGTTTTCGCAAATGGGAAACGAACGACAAGTTGTTTCGCCAGTCGAGATCAGTGTCAAGTCAGGGTCAATTTAGTCCGAGAGCATTGACAGTATAAGAGCAGGACGGCTGAGCGGTTGTGTAAGGAAGAATCGGAGATGCAGTAAAGAGCAGGAGTTCTGCTTCGTGCCGGAGCTCAGGCTGTCAGCAATGTCCTTTCCGGTGTTCGGCCTTCCATGCTTAATAGGTCTCGGAGGGACGCGCCAAGCACGAGGAATCTTGGACAGTAGCAAAATGGGTTGGCGTTGCTGGTATAGAACTTCCGTGGAAAGGGATCGTCTTGTCACCCCTAGAGCCTTATACGGATATTCCTGACGAAAAGTGACAGAGTAATGTAACTTATAGGGAATAAGGGAGCTGTTTATCTATTTACGAAGGAAGCGCTGTCGTTGAACAGTCCCAGAGTTTACAGGCGGATGCGCATGGGAAGCGTCATACCCAATTTTGCAGAGATATTGTGGGAGTTTTCCTTTGTCTCTAATGTAGTTGAGCTAGAGCGATCTTGTTTCGCTGTTGTTTTTTTACGGAACAAAAAAGGGGCGAAATGAGAAGATTCTTCATAAATTGCTCCTCTGGAAAGTCCCAAATTAGATTTTCTCTTCTCTTGGCATGCAACAGCTTTCATCTATACAAATCAATTTCTTTTGTGCTCTGCAATGGAAATACCCGCGGGGCATAAGAAATCTGCATTGCAGTACTCGCTGCATTTTCCTCTGGGATGCGTTATAGTGACACTAAGTTCTTGACAAGCGTTACATTGTACTTCCTTGATCCTTCATCAGTTCCCCTGTTCCGATCTTTTTGTGTGTTGACTATGTTATTAACGTAGAAAAAACACTGCTAATTTCAAGGTATACTGGATCCCTTAATGGCGCTACAGCATGGCAAATTTTGATTCGAAATTTCTCATTCTCTGTTCAATGTAATGAAATTGTATTGTGACAGTAATGCCTGGGATGAATAAGTCTACGTTACCTGCTGATTTTCATTTTAAGTTTCGGTTTCACTAATTTTTTCCATAGCGTTCAAGTTAGGAAAACTTGAAATAAACAAGCTGTCAAAATCTTAAGCAGCAGGTAAAGCAATTTTATTATTAAGATATTTTTGGAAAAATAATTTTCCAAATATCTATTTCTGTTTCTTTTAATTTCTTGTTTAAAATGTAAGAAATTACGAAGAAATGGTCGGACGTCAGTGCCATCTGTTGACAGAAATTATTTGACATCAGTGCCATCTTTTGACAAAAAATATCAACTACTTGCAATACACCGTGGCCTTAGGAGAATAGACCCAAATAATCTCACCTTAAAAGTATAGCAATTAAATCTGTGCTTTCTTAAATTTAAATACTTGTCTCTCTAACGTCGCAAACCATCAGTATCCTTGGTACCCGACAAGCACGAAAGTAAATTCTATACATTACACATGTGTGACGTCATCACCCTAGTTTTCTGTCCATAATTGGTGAACGACTTCATTCTTCTTCTGGGAGACAAATCTCAACCTACGACTTTGATAGATATTGCCTTTTTTATCCAATCGACAAAAAAAAATAAGAAGAAAAAAGAATATTTCTTCATAATGCAGTAGCTAGCTATATACTGTCGAGATACATCCATTGTCATCCTTTTCGGCATTATGAGCATCGACCGCAATATAATTTGGCAGAGTTGACGGAATAGCTGGGGTATTGTTACCCGAAAGCTTATGTTCCATATTTAAGAACGAAATGGAATCCAGCTGAACTGGATGAGGAGCCACGAAAGCATCGATTGCCAGTTTCGTGCCGTTTCCCAGCCAGAAATAACAATGAATTGATTGTTCTTTCCGTTCTAATCGAAGGTTCCCAGACAAATTGGCCACCAGTTAGGTCGCTCGCCTTTTCGGGGAGGGAACTGCTCTCTTTTTCATTGTTGCAGTCGGGGCAGAGAGAGAGAGAGTTAGACTAGAGACAACATTTCACAGTTGAGAAGACTTGCAGATAAGCAGTTTGGACCTTGAAAGCCAATTTCAACAGGCTGCTGGCTCGCAATTGTTGTTGGCTTGGGGGAGGAGGGGGTTGCGAGCGAACGAAAACCCACCATTAAGATAAGAGCAACGTCTTTATTTCTCCTTTTCTTTTTTTCCACTTTTATACCCGCCTTAAATATAAGAGATTGCCTCACGCAATCTAACTTGGCTTTTCAAAGTCTGTGCCCCCCCCCCCCCTTTATAGAATGCCCAATTGCAACGCCCGCTTTCAAAGTCGTTTTATTCTTTCTTCTCTACCCCCCAACGCATCATCTTCCTTCGCTTTTTGTAGTCGTAGAACTCTCGAATAAGTCTTCTTTTCTTTCTCCACAGGCCTTTTCCTTTTCTTTGCGCTTCTCCTCCTCAAGTCAATTAACCCGTAGAAACGAAGAGCAAGTCGTCGAGTGAGAGTCGCAAGTTATAGGTTCGCTTGAGTTCTAAGACATTTTTCCCCAAAGCAAAGAAACGATGAGCAGCGATGTGCATAAAATGCTGTCCAATTTGTGGGTTTTTTTTTTTTTTTTGGTGGAGACTGCTCACGCCGAACGCTTTACGATGACTCGCGATGCAGTGCAAAGGAATTTTTTTCTTCGATGCATTTTTCTCGATTTGGGGATATTTTGAACTACCTTTTGTTGTTTAGAAATCGGTAGCACGCCGAAGGAAGGAAAGCTTAGGAGTGTCTGCTGTGCCTGCTGCACGAAAGCATAAATTGAGATAGGCTGCACGCAAACAAGCGAGACAGCGGACCCCAACACCCTATAGACTACCTCAATTCTTTTTTTTTATTTTTTTTTTAAAAAAGTTTTGGCTTTCTTTTATTTCTGCAATTTGATTTGATGGTGGGATATATTTATTTATACCGAGATGTATAAAGATACAATAACACTATGCTTACCTTGTTTTGCAACAGATTCAGTGGTATTGCCTTTTTATTGAATAACAGTGTACTGTACAGTAGATGCCGCTTATTGTGATCATTGTATTAGAATCAGCCGCTTTACGGGATTTAAAGGACCGATTCAACATGATAAAATTCATAGCATTTTAATCAGTATTCTGTTGCATATTTCCGATTATCGTTTAATAGAATCAATATCCACTTGAGAAACGTAATCACAATAAGCGGCATCTACTTATATCATCAGTGTAATACTTCCAAGTGGACTTAGGGGGGGAGATCCTAGTCCAAATATGGATAATAAGCAATGAATGTCATTTCCCAGTAAGATCATGGTTTGAGGAAAATGAACTTGCGGGATTCGTAAAACTCCGTGCCCAATGTAAAATTCAAATTTCGCGCTTTGTGGAATACGTTGATTGGATGCGAGTTTTGGATCAGGTTTATTGGACAGTCAGGAGAAAATTAGATATCATGGAAATATTGGACGGGAGGGACTTGGTAAACACCGCCATTGGCGATTCCTGCTGACATTGTGTAAGCACAAACAAAACGTTCGATTTACGAATTTAACGAGTCCCGTTTGGCGCCCCCTTCCTACAGTCTGCCCTTTCACATATAAACACCAAGGGTCATAAAAAGGTTCGATTCTTTTCTAACGTCGGGATGAGCCCCGACGAGCCGCTTAGTAAGCACTTCGGCTGTATACTTAACCAAAACGTTCGATTTGTCAATTTCTACCCCTTTCCATTTTCCACGGCAGTCGATGGGCTTGGTTTTTCCGTTAGCTATATAGCTCGTTTCTCGTTATAAATTGGCCAAGGGTCATCACGTGAGGAAAATCGCTTAGGGTTGCAGAAATTCTGCTGGCTTAAGGTTCTGCTAAGAACAGATTGATTTTGTGAGAGGTCCAGTTGGAAATATGGTTCTTACGTGACAGATAACGAAAATATAGAAATCTTGTGTATACTGCATGACCGTTCAAGCAACGAACATGAAACATTCGAGTTTGGCTGTCTGGACAAACGAAATATCACTAGTCCCAAAGCTTGACAAGAGCCAAGTTCATAGATCACATCAACTGTGGTAAAGGCGAGCTTTCCTGAGAAGCCCACATGCAAATATCACCGTGTTCCCAAAAAGGTCATCGAGTTGTCAACGATTTATCTGATAATAACGTATAGCGCTATCAAATGGGGAAATAATACAAGTAGTTTTGGGGGTAAAAGGGCCAGTGTTACTGAAACTTGAGCACTAAACCGAAGCACTACAGCAGAAAACTAATTAGCGAAGGAAAGTAGGCCAACAGCCAGAATTACTCTTCAATTCATCTACAGTAAGCTGCTTCGCGTATACAAGCTCATTATTACAAACAAAAAAATGATGTTCGAACGCAGTTCATGTCTTTCAAAGTGTATATGTATACACACACTTTGGGCAGGTTTGCGACTCGAAAGGTTAGGATGTTAATTACTTGCTCACACGAAGCCCAGCACACTTTCTTCCAGTAGATGCATATTGCACCCTTTCCCTCTATAACACATGGCTTCTTGGGGTATACATGAAGTTAACGTACTATAGAAGCCTGGATGGATCGTCAATTCTATCAGCGTTTGCATACGATCCTACATTACGGGGGTACGTTGTACATGCACCGTGTACCCGCCCCTCTCTTTAGGCATTTAGTGTAATGCACTGTTGCAAATGAAGCTTTCAGGCAGTCGCTTTCTCTACTTCTTCTTCTTCTACGATCAATTTCAGCAGAGGCAAAATTGTCATTTCCAAGATCCAAAGCTTCATCATCCCATCAGGCCATATCCTTACACATTAGCTAAAGGATTATTGCCTTGTTTTTCTGGCAAAGAGCGAAGGCCAGACGAAGACCTTCCTGATGAGATTTCCGTAGAAAGGTTCATTGAGAAGTAATAGGTTTCCAGGGATCCAACTTTTGTCTGTATGTTTCTTTCGATCTTCGGACCTTTTTAGTTATACTTTCCTGGGGCAAAATTGCATTTTCGGGAAAAGCGATGGCTAAAAGTCCGGTGGAGAGTTTCTTGAAATATTGAAAAGGTACCTTGCTTTTCTGGACCAAAGGTAAAAAAAAAATGATGAATGCGAGTTCCGGAACCGCGATTAAATTGTGTGGTACCTATAGTGCTGGAGCGAGGAAATGGTCAGCAATGTATTAGAGCCGGGAAGGGGGACAAGGGAGCCAAGCCAGAACAACCACTTCTGATCGTTAAGATCCATTTGTGTGTGCCTCAGGCAGTCTTAGCTTGCCACACTTTCCACGTTCCTGGTGTTGTCAGTGGGGTGTATTATTGATTCGAACGTCTCTTTTATTGTTTATTTTTAAGAGAATAAGCAGACAAGAACAGAATTCAGCAGGATTTATGTCTAAATAACAATATTCTAACTAGGAGACATGACAAAATTTGCAAAGATGATAGATATTTTTATGATAGTGGCCTTGGCCGCCCAAAACAAGCATATTTTAAGCAGTCAGTTCCCCTCTGCGTAAGTTTTCCTTGCTTAGGATGTGGGCGTCTCTAAGGAATACCATAATTCAGGTCTTGTTTCATCCTTAAACCATGTTTTCACTTTTTCCTTGATCATATGTAATGTAATTCTACTATTACTTGTCTTAAAATGGCGCTTTACGATAAAAACAGGCGAACTTCTGAGTGTATTTTTGTCAAATTAATTTTAGATCAGATTAACTACTAAAATCAATTAGATTAACTCTTGACATTATAGTAATTATTCTTATTTAACATTTCGTAAAGTTTTAATTTATTATTGTAGCATGTATCTTATTTAAGATTCTTATTTTATAGAAGTAATTATGCATTTATCTTCAGTTGCAGTCACGTATTGAGTAGCTATTATTTTCTAAGCGATAGGAATACGAGCTTGTGAAACCAATCGCTAGTATTTTATTAGGCTAAAGAATTTTTTTATCTTAGTTAATGTAATTTAACTTCGTCAGCACTTTTATAAGGTAATTCTTGTGGGTTAAATGTCCAGTCACTGAGAGTCTGAATAACTACTAAAGCATTTATTGAAATACAGAATTGTTGACAGTAATTTACAATTTTTTCTCATAGAAGCCAAAGCACGAATCTTGGGTCCGGCTGAAGTCCATGTGAAACAGGGCTCCTCGTTAACGCTCACCTGCCAAGTGAAAGAAGCAACTCAGACCGAGGGAGCAGGACTGTTCTGGTACCAAGATAACCAAGTCATTGATGAAAGCTGGTCGCGGGATATAGTCCTCAGCCTCAACCACGACTCCAGCAGCAGCAACTACGGCCACAGCCCTAGCCACGGCGTCAATGGAGGCAGTGGCGGAGGAAGCACTAGTGTGAATTCGAACAATATGGGGCTGATAGGCCGTCTTAGCATTAACCGAGCCCTTCCCCATCATTCTGGCAATTACACGTGTCTGCCCACCGCAGCAGCGCCCGCCTTTGTCATCGTTCACGTTATTAACGGTGAGTTTCACACCCCATAACTTTCCTTGCAACTCAGCTTTTAAAACTTCCAAAAAAGAACGCCTTTTTGTGTTGGTTTGGCTTAGCGTTTTCATTGTTATCCCTTTTTTTGCATTTTCGCTCCCATAAGCTTATACCTGCAAAGCTAATATACTTTTTTGTTAGAAAAGCATGAAGCTTTTGGATTGAACCCCGAAGAAAAATGATTGAAGAATTCGGAATGGGAAAATTAATGGCATTTTCCCACTCTTTCTTTTTTCTCCATTTGTCTAGGAGAGCATCCTGCTGCCATGCAACATGGGAACAGTGGGCGGACAAGGCAACCCTCGAAGTTTTGCATCGTTTTCACCCTCCTCATCACCGCCACTTTGAGCACCGTCGTAACGTCTACATTACTCGGACACTTCCTCACGTGTGTTGCAGTAGATAAGGACCGCGTACTTCACCCAGTCGCAGTTCCCTCGTGGTCATCCTCATTTTGTGAAACCAATACTACTAATACTACTAGCATATATTCCAACTGTCTCCAGGACGACTGCATCAGCAGATGAAATAATAGCCCCCCACCCCTCCCTCACACCCCAGTCCCTTTCTATCCGAAGTGACTTGTTTCCATTTAAACTCTCAGAATAACTTGCGACAGTGAGTGAGAGGAGAAAATCCATACTGGCATTATTATATACGCGATGATCATACCGCTATGGCGTGGTTATTGCTGTACATTTGTATAAAAAGAAGAAAAGAATTACCGTGAATCCATTGCGTATTCTTTTAGATTTTTCTTTTTTAACTTTTACTTCGTATAGTAAAAATGATTGGTGAGTTTACCCGGGCGTGGGATAATGGTTTTGGGAGGTTGACGAGGATAATTCCGGGAATTGTTTGAGGAAAGTCATGGAGACTGTAAGTTTGTAGATTTAAAGTGTTATGTATTTATTTTTTTAGTAAAGAAAATACGGGACTTGAGACCCAACGACAGGCAAGCTTTCAGAAGTGGAGCTCATTTTTGAGCCCTTCATCAACGTAATCTGATTTGCTAAGCATCAAAGCATACATCTCGTCTTTTTGTTTTTCTGTCACGGCTTTGCATAAGTACCAACGCGGGAAAACAAGTTAATCGCCTGAGTTCTGCCAAGCTTTTCCAGAAACAAAACCCCCCAGGCAAGTTCGGTTTTGCATGCTGTCGAATTTCAAATAAAGTTCGGGGAAGAGAACTTAAAGAGCAGGAGCGACAGAGAGACAAAAGTCTCTTACACTTGTTGCATGCGTTAGTTACAGATGGGAAATCTGAACATTGCATTCTCAACATTGGTAAAGGGAAGTTTAGATGGTAATCCTAGAAAACGATCCATGCCTATTTTCAGCGTGTAAAATCCGCGCTTCGTCACGTTTACAAAGATTGACACCAGGTGCAGTAAATGTTGGCAGTTGGCGTCCAAGTTTTCCTGAGCTATTAAACGGTTACTTCTGCGTCTTTAAAGTTCACGTTGGTTTCCACGAACGAGATAAAGGATTTTTACCAAGTCTCTGGTGAATTTAGAGGTTCGCGTGAACTCCCTTTTACTTACTATATGTACTACTCTTTTTCTGTTAACTTGGCTAAGTCCTAAGTCGTGAAATTTTCAGCTAGTGAAGGAGTTTGCTGGCGCCAAACTCGTGTTTGACAAGTTTCCAACTCCAAGTGATCTCATTTCGTGATTCTACGAAGTAAGACAGTATGAACGAGAGAAACCCGTGTAATGTAAGTATGAGTTTACATGTTGCTCTTTTTCTAAATCTTTTGATAGTTTTATTATGCCAGCAAACAGAAAAGCAAATAGTAGTCCGCTCTCCGGAATATTCTTTGTTGCTTGTGTTGACAAGAGTGTATTCCCCCACGGTTTACTACAACTACACAGCATCAACACGGTAAGCTGCTCACGAATGCAAGTATTGTTAATAATTCCAAGAAAAATTGTTGGTTTGCATGAATTAATAATCTAGAATTAGTGAATTTCAGATTAGGAAAGGAATTCCGAAAGTGGAATATTCTTTTAGTTTGTTACTTGTGTTGTTGACAAGAGTGAATTTCCCCACGGTTTACACATCGTCAACACGCTAAGTTGTTCACGAATGCAAGTATTGTTAAGAATTCCAAGAACAATTGTTGGTGTGCATGAATTAATAATCTGGAATTAGTTAATTTCAGACTAGGAAAGGAATTCCGAAAGTAGTATTATTGAGTGATCTAAGGGGAAATTAAGCTGACCATGCTGGCCAATTGTGATCCTAGGCTCCCCCCCATGCCAGCAAACTTAGGGAAAATTTGATAATGTTCAGTTTAGCTATGCTCCGTTCTAAAGTCCCCATAAGCTTTAGGTAAGACTTTCTCGGTGGCTCGGATTAGGGTTGGAAGTATGGTATTTCCAACTCGATTACTGTCCTCATTAGACAGTCTTTGAAGTCGACTAGGTTTCCTAGAGGGAGGGATCTTTTGCCGGAGAACCTTTGCTATCATAAATCAATTACTGTAAAAGCAAAGTAGACACCTATTATACCGAGTATAAGCCATTCCCGCAACATCACAACTAGTCTATACGAACAAAGCAATGTAGAGCTGGCTTTAATAACCAAGTTTTAGTCAAGCATGCTGTATATCCAATACCTGAGTTTTTCTTTGTTTTTTGCTCATGTGCTTAGGAACAATGGCTTGCACATTGCTGGGTTGATAAATAGGACCTAATTATGGACCTTTTGGCTATTGTCCTCTTAGTCTAACAGCAGGGGATGTGCATGACGCTCAGTCAGGCATAAAGGAAGCTTTCTTGATCCCATATTGATTGAAAGTAAAGGCATCCATCTCGGAAAATGTCAAGCGCTGCAACTTTCCCCCCTCCCGCTCTGTCATTGCGTTAGGAAAAGGAAATCTGTCTTCTACCAGCTGAAACTGTTGCTCATACTGAATCTCAATCGGGATTGCAAAAGAGAGGAGTCTCAAGGCAGTAATATGGAATAGGGGGTGGGACGAACTGAGGCAAACGACTACACGCAACATTGATACCGACAGGAAACATATCCCAGCCTGTGGCATATCTAATGAAATGAGACAGACTGCTATAGGAACCCATCTAATTTTCTCACGAATTTTTTTCTCCTCCTTTTTGTACGCTTGATCGTCTCCTTGATATTCTGTAGGAGAAAGCTATGAATAGCTATAGCAGTTCAGTCTTTAGAACTTTTTCAGCTCAGTCTTTAGAACTTTCAGTATTTGAAACTTTTAAGAAAGTAAGGGAGATTTTGTGCAAAACGTCTTGGAAATTTGGACCCGTGAACTACATGTTAGACAGAGCATCTGACAAATAGTGTAAATAGTAGCTAATAGTGTAAGTAAGTAGTAATTTTGTGCCCGAATTTTGGGGCGCTGAAAATGGAGTAATTTTTTTTTAAATCAGAAAACGATTCGGCAAATGTACAAATACAAAACTTGAATTAATTAGGGTCCGATTTTAGAGTGTATATTTCCTGACCCTGAATTTAGGCGTGGAACATCGTATTGTTCAAAGTTTTATTTATGCTTTAGTTTAAATTTCTACTCAGAAATAATAGAACATGTTTTTACTTCTGCAGAGATAGATATAGATATAAGTTTGAGGTTAAGTAAAGCTACATTTACTCACCTTGAGAAAATATCACGAGAAAAATTATTTTAAAAAATGAATAAAAAACCATACTAGGTTTTATTACATTTTTTGGGATTTAATGATTGTGATGTAAATGTGGTACGTGAGGTTGTGTATAATTCTTGAACGCCGGGTTTTTTTTCTCGCTTTAGAATGGAGAGACTGGATCAGATCTGAATCTGACTCATTATAAATGCTGCGAGAGATAGCAGACGGAACGGAGAAGTAATCTTTTATAGCTGTGCCTATAAGGCTTACAGCAAAGAAGTTCGAGGACAGTTCGTGTCCAAATTTTAAAGGCTCAGTTTTGTCACAGCCTTGAAGCGGAAGTCATATGGCGACCTTTTTAGGACGTAGTTTCTTTAGGACGTATAATCTTTCTTGTAGAAAGAAAGATTATATTGCGTAAAGGCGGTTCATGGAGTCAGCGATGTCTCGAGACGTCCCTACAGACGTGTACGGAAAGGATGTCGGTGGGGGCGATTTATAAGAAAAACCACTTCTGGGACTTGTGTGGGTGCATTGTTGAAGGCGAAAGCTTACTTACAAAGGGGGACGCAGAACAATTTGCAGGTGTAATGCGTGTACAGAAAACCGCACTTGACACCACCCAGCAGAGGGAGACTTACCATGAATCGTGCCAAGGCTTTTCAAGCCTTTGGACTTATGTCAAATGCTTTATACCGCACAAATCTCCTTAGGCAAGGAATATGCCGCTGGTACTTATGAGGTGAACCACCTTTGGCAGTTTGGGGTACTTAGACTTAGAGCAATTACTACCCATTTGGAGCAAAAGGTTTACGACAGAAAATGATTCAAGAAAATAAACAAAATATAAGAAGTATTAGTGTTATTTTATTAGGTATGTTGTATTGCGTTTTTATATTTCTTAAAGTGCGAAGGCTTTCCTTTAAAGCCACGGTATACTGAAACCCCTAATGGCGCTACAGCAAGGGAAATTTTGATTCGAAAGTCCTCATTCTACGTGCAATATAATGAAATTTATTCTGACAGTAATGCATGGGATGTGTAAACCTACTTTACTGCTGATTTTTATTTTAACTATCGATTTCACTAATTTTTTCCGTAGTGTTCAAGTTTTGAAAATTTTAAGAAAATCATTATCAAAATGTTAAGCAGCAGGTAAAGTAGATTTAATTAATTTTTATTAAGATAGTTCTAGAAAAATAATTTATCTATTATCTCTTTCTGTTCCTTTTAATTTTTTGTTTACAGTTTGTGAAATTACAGTGAGAAATAGTATGCCGTCAGCGCCATCTTTTGACAAAAAATTATCAACTACTTGCGGTGCACCGTGAAGTAATGTATTGACATTGAGTAATGTATTGTATGTGGCCTTGACAGAAAATGATTCAAGAAAATAAAGGAAAGAATATAAGTCAGTATTAGTGTTATTGTATTAGGTATGTGGTATTGCGTTTTTAGAAGTAAAGTATTTCTTAAAGTACTAAGTCTCTCCTTTGATGCTTGTCTTTGGTTATAGGCTCTGGGGTTCTGATTCCTGTGTGGTGAGGCTGTCGCAGTCATTTTGCTGCCGTATTTCTTATTTAGTTAATTGCATCATCTCTTTTATTGTGATTGTGCATGGAGCTAAAAAGGACCTGTGTCACAGAAAAGACTATGGGGCTTATTATCGGTTTAAGGAGACTATAGCGGGTAGGCTAAGTAGCATAGTGCTGAGTCTTCCATTGTTAATTTGGACCTTTCAGCTCTTGATTCTTGTCTCCTAGGCGCTTTTATTCTGCACGGTCCGCCAGTGAAAAGAAGAAAGATAGAGAAGGCGGGAGGAGAGCCATAGAAGCAGCGCATCTAACCAAAAGAACCCAATAAGCTGTATAGTAACCATCTCTCAAAGAGATGCCGGAAGCGGGGGATGCATGATGTATACAAGATATCCAACATTGTACAAGATGTCATCGTGTTTTATCAGCAGCATCCCTCCTAACTTAGCGAAACTCAAGTATTCTTCAAATTCGGGAGAGTGAAAGAAAAAAATGGGGGAAAATGCAAAAGCAGCTACCTTAAGGCGGTCTAGTTGCTTAGATGGCTATTTAATGTCCATCGAAGCTGGAGCAAAGGCGAACAGGAGCAAAGGAAGCAGAAAATGTGCGTGGCGGGAAATCAGATTGATATTTCCGGCTCAAGGGGTAGCCACCAGCATCTAGCCAACTTGCAAGACCTAAAGGCTTAACAAATCGGATACTGCTGATTGTGTCTGTCGATTCCTCAGCTGTTTTTCCCTCTCTCTCTCTCACAATTGGCCACCCCGTGACTTTTTGTTCGATTCAGTGGACTTACTTCAAGTGAGCGCCCAGGTCTATAACAGGTCCTTAAGTATGGCCTGTTCGTCAGCAATTTATTCCTTATTGAAAACTCCATGTGTGTGTGTTTTTTTTTTAACAAAAAAAAAGAAGAAAATCTAGAATGACGAACTCTTTTGATGTGGGCATCGCAAAAAGAGAGGGGGAGGGAGAGAGAAAATGAGAATCTATAAAAGCGAAAATCTTTGATTTACTCTCGAATATTCAAAAACGAAATCGATTTTTCCATCACTCCTTTTCTTTCTATCAAGGCAAGATTATGGTTTTGTACATAGCTACGTAACAGTGGGTTGTGGGACTTATATGGGGCACTTTTAAATTACATATGGACCATACATGTGGATCAGGATGGGAGGGAAGGTAGGAGTAAGTCGTTAAGTTTCCATGAAAGGGATAATAATTTCCCTTAATAATTTTAAGATTTGAAATTTCGGGGAGGGGCGACTTTAAAGGAATAGATACCGTAATAAAATAATGAGCATGATAATTAAGTAAGCAAAGAACGCAATTCGGTCGATGAATCGTGCAACGATTCTCCAGTGTTGGGTAGTCGCCTTTAATTGGCTATGAGAAGCATGGGCTGATGCAAGGGTTGATTTGCCCATTGTTGTCGTGGCAGTACTTGTGCTTTCCGTTTCAGATTGCGCTTCTTCCTGTGCTCGTAATCCGCCTCGTTCCGAGTCCTATTGAATATTCATTTCTTTGTTAAAAAGTAGGCAAAAATAGACAATTGTAACTGGGAAATGGAGTAGAAGAAAAAAAATTGAGCTTCCTTTTCTTGACATGCGCTGATTACATTGTTTGTCTATTTTCGTTGAGGACACAAAAGAACGTTGGGAAAAAGGAAAACAAGGCTTTGCATAGTAAGTGTGAGAACTCGCTGCAATGTTTTTTGCTTCTTTAGGTTGCCAAGTGCCGAGAGACTCGATCCCGGTTCGGCACCGATGAAACAAGTTGAAAGAACCTCGATTTGCATAATGGGAATCTATTCTTTATGGAAGAATTTCATTTACGCAAATTTTGTTTTTATAAAGTTCAAAACCTATTTTTTTATAGTTTCCTAACATAAAAACTGAATCATTTTGTGATTTTTGTTGGTTTGTAAAAATATTGTATGGTATTTTTTGGGAATATTTTTGTAAGCTTTTGTAAGGTTGCATTTAATTTCTTTTCTCCCTTTTATGTTCTATATGCCTTGGCATTGTGGTGCATGGTTTCGATTTCTGGGTAAATGAAAATCTGGTGCCAAGATCGTTAGATCGGAGGTGTGTTCTTTTAATGGAGAAAAAGGAGAGACAAGTTGGGGTGTCTTTCTTACTAGTGAGACTTGCGAACCACATACCCAGGCTAGTCCACTCTCGGAACCATCCATGCAGCACAAAAGTCCAGTTGGCAAAGGGTCCTCGCGTCTCAGCAAATGACTGTTGATTAACGTTACCAAGACGGATAATCCGGAAAGGGCCAATAGCGTCACGTGGAAGATAACTAGAACGTTAAGTATAAACGCCGTTAGGTACTGCTTTCTTTTTTGTCTTAAAAAACGTATATGTTAACTTTCCCTCCCGTTTACCTACGACAGGCACGTGATTGCCAGCAGCTGGAAGGACGAGTCGGAAATAAATTAGAAGAATTGTCACCAAGGCAATCGCAGTGCAGCCTACATGGATACGCTCTCGGCAGCGTGGATTCATGAGAAAGGTCACCAAAACCAGGATCCAAATCACTGAGATCAAAGAAAATGCTAGTAAGATTGAGAATAATTTTGTAATATATATCTCATCAAAATGTTTGAAAATGAATCCCTTATGAAGTTTATCCCTTCAATTATTTATAGACGTATAGTCATTTAGAAATTAAGTATTCGTTAATATTTTTTTTAATGCTGTTTTTAAGTGTTACCAATGGAAGGAGCCATGACCATCTTGGCATCGAAAGGCGACTGGCGCTGTAAGAGGAAGTTGAAGGCGGCGTCTTGGTACGGCGGACTGCAGCAATCGAATTGCAGGCTATTGACGAGAGCGGTGGCAGATACTACATTCCATGGACTGCTGCCTGTCACGTAGTGACTTAAATCGGCCTGGAGAGCAGACGTAATATACTTAGTGTGCGTCTTTTTATGGGGAGGAACGCTTTAAGCTATAGCTCGGTGAGTTAAATGACGACAAGTTATCAAAATTACGTGTTAAGATTTTGATGAATGCTTTAAACATATATTCAATCGAGTTTTGTTTAATTATTTGTATAGTCGTTCAGGAAGCATTAGCCTGCGAACGTTTTATCGTGACGTCACAAACGCGTCAGGGTGTGGCTTACGGCGCTTGTTACCATGGTTACTATTTACTTTCGTGCTTAACACAATAAACAAAGCAGTCAAGGTACCATGGATACTGAACGTTTGGGACGTCAGGAAAGACGCGAAGTAATTAAGGTACTTCCTTACAGCTATCTATTTCTTTTTTACTTTCTTATGTAAAGCTTTTGCAAAACGTAACAAACATCAGTGCCATCTGTGACTGTTTCTCATCAGTAATCTAAGGTATACGGGAGCCTTAGTGCAATATCAAAGCATACATTAAAATACAATAATAGTTGTAGATTTAATGACCTACATTACATTGACTATGTAGGTAGTTTTAATTGAATAACCACTTATTTATTTTTACAATGTTTTAATAGCATAGTAATGTAGATATTTAGCATGTCAAGTGCTGATCGTTTTGTGCTTTACTTCAGTTTTGTTGCCCATAATGCCTAGGATTATTTCGGTGCTGTCATGACTCCATGCTCCGAAACGTAGCAGGCACGTGTGTCGGTCAAAAGGCCAATTAGTCAAATCTAGATCGCAGTGAGTTTTGAGGGCTAGAGGGGGAATATAATAGACCACGCCAGTGTGTAGCAGTACAACATGGGTTCCTGGCATGGTTTCCAATCCATGGAAACTGATGGGGAGAGTTAAAATTGTCAATTATATCTAACCTTTTTTTCAATCTTTTTTATTTCTGTACCTGTTATACACGACAATATCTGGTTTCCAGATTTGACTTGAAGGTAGCTTAATGCTCATCAAGTTCCCAAAATCTGCCGGGTTCCACGTTAGCATATCATCTGTCCAAGCCTTTAAATGTAAGACATTTTATTAGGGTAAAAGACTGGCGACAAAACTTACCATAGCTAGCCAACCGTGAGTAATGAGGGTACTTTGAAGTTCATCCTTAAAAAAAAAAGAAGAAAAAAAGAAGTGCCTTTCAGCATCATTGCTCTTCCGACCCAATAAAGAAAAGCTAATTTTCCTTACGATGCGCAGTTCAGTTAGCGAGTATTGCATGTACACTTCAGTTAGGTTAGAGTGATGCGCCACGGGTCGTACAAATTCGCTGTACTTCCGGTTTTGGAACAACTCGGTCCTCAACGCCGAAATCCAATTCTCTGCTCCTGAAGTCGCAACAGCTTCTGGGGATATTGGAAAAAAACGAAAAGAAAAGGGAAACGTGAAGCAAAAAGGTTCGGAGAAACAAGCATGTGCCATTAGCTGACGACTCATTAACGGAACGGAAACGACCACATGTCTGCAAGCGCCACCATGTGCTG
The DNA here is from genome assembly GCA_022832285.1 of Lepidurus apus apus. NCBI lineage: Eukaryota > Metazoa > Arthropoda > Branchiopoda > Notostraca > Triopsidae > Lepidurus > Lepidurus apus. Next base: position 402,206 of record JAGJRO010000074.1, on the reverse strand, counting down.
AAAAGCGTTTTGCTCTTTTTAGGTCAGTGATGTCTGTCATGTAAGGGCCATTAAGACCCCTATGACATTTTTTTAGCAGTCTAGAACCACTTGAATCACATTTGATAACAAAAGACTTACAATTCCCTTATGGGATGACATACCCCATGATCTAACGTTATCCCGCCGCCACGTGTGGCAAACATTTGTATACTTTATTGTTCATTCTGTAGATATCTTGGAACTTGTCAACAAGATCAGCAAGATGGCCACGAGACTCTCCCCGGGGACTGATACCATGAAGAAATTGAAGTTTTTAAACAACAAAAGGGCTGAATAGGATTGAATCTCTGCCGGTAAGTAAAATGAAAAAAAAATTAAGCTGGGGCTTCTGATGTTGTAAGCCTTAGAAAGACAGGGAGGGTTGTGGGTTGGTTTTCAATACTGAACTGTCTGATTTGCTAGCCTACCCCGCGAACGGGAACTCAATTACGATAAGTGGACGGACCGACAACCGACCGAGGCCCAAATGCGAGCACAAGCGCCTGTATATAGCTGTAGACTTTTGACTAGTCGGTAATTTGTTTTTCTTTTACACGTTTGGGAAACTTTGGCGTCCTTTCCGTTCATCGAAGTAATTTGTTTGTCTAGGGGTGCACACACCGGTAAAGAGTTTTCCCTTCTCTTCATTATTAGGAAGCCCCGGCGAGTTGCTGTGATGCTGTCTAGGCATGACTTTTCTCAAGTCGAAGCTAAAAATACGGCTTTCACACGTGGCCGCGTTATGACTACCTAATGAACCACCACCCTTGGACCTCTTTGCCGGGAAGAAAATGGATTGCCTCTCGGCTTTGTTGTGTTTTACTTTGCTCTTTTGACTATGAAGTTAATGTCTTTTTTTTCTTTAGTTTTACAAAAAAAAAAGACTACCGCACGTGTTTTCAACATCCGTCACAGCTATGGCGCGAGCAGCTTTTATTTTGCAACTTACGAGCTGGCGGAAGGGCCACAAACGTTAAGATGGTCACTGCCAGCAAAAACTTGTCCCCGGATTGTTGCATGGCTCTGGAATTCGAAGCGGCAACCGGTAAGTATAGCCTAAGAGGAGAAAAGAATAGTTTTAGAATTAAGACGTTATTTTTCTTTTCTTGGCACGTGAATCTGCAGGCACAGGTGTGTAGGTTTGTTATTTTTGAATTCACGAACGACTTTTCAACGCTTGCTACTTTATTCTCCAAATCTTGGGGGCGGGCACGGTGGTGTATTTCAGTGTAAAACAGCATATAATCAGCTGTCAAGATGTTGATGGCCCCCGTCTTGACAGACATAACATTAACGCCGGCTTTTTATGACTGCTTTCACTATGCGCTCCCAATATTTTCCTTTCGCTACCCAAACAAACCTTCTGTACGCAACAGATACTGCACAGAATCTTAATTTTCTTTTTTGCTTAATGTTATAGCAGCGAATAGGTTCGGTAAAGCCCACTTTAGATTACGTTTTTTTGTGTACAAAAGGATGTAAAAGGCAGGCATTGTTGGGTAAACCTAATCCAGTTGCGTCAACAAACAATGATCGGTGACCAAAACTGTGCGGGTGCAGTTTGGGAAGTGCAGTAAAGTTGTAATTTTTTTTTTTTTTTCATGGCCATAACAGTTTTTCTTTTGTAAAAAGACTCCGGGGAATGGGAAGCTGCAACTGCAGCTCGCATTCTTAACATTCGTTTCTCTCCCAATGAGATTGAGACAAGGGGGATGCCTTGTCTGCATGTGTATAAAGATAAGAGAAACATGGGTCATAAAATGTGCCCGGCCCTGACATGCTTAATGAGCAACCCAATCACCCGGTAACTAACACTCATCAACTCCATGGAAATGGAATGAGGAATGCTTTTGTTTTCTCTGTATTCTATTTCCCTCTTTTTTCGCATGCCGTTGTTTATTTGAATTAAAATATCATTTGCATGAGATCGAACTTACCTTAAAAAATTCGTATATGGAAAACCTATACTGTTCGGCTTAATCCAAAGGGGAACTATACCACAGAAGGGCACTTATCACGTTTTTATATAGCTTCTGCTCAGCTTCCGGCTTGAGTGTGATGGGGGGGGGATCTTTTCGTGTATAACTTTGCATGCAAGTCTAATTGGCTTCCGTATTTGGTTTTTGGCACCACACAACCCACCCAGACTTACCACTCCAGTTAAACTAACTCACAGCCCGAGTCCACACTTCCTTTTAGCTTTAGCGCGTGCATTTGCTAACGGCCGAGTGAGTTGGAGAGAGCCTTCGCACAAGCTCTTGTATTCTTTTACACCCAAAAAGTTGGGAAGCTGTGAGAGGAACGTGTACTCGAGGCCTGTCATCGTAGTCATCAAGTGTGTGAAACAACGAAGCCAACGCAAAACTTTAAGTAAAGCTCTTCATAACTAACCGAAACATCACACCAGCCTCTTCATTTCCTACATCGACGACAGATTTGCGAGCTCGGGAAGTACTCGGGTCTACAATGTTGGTCAGGACAAACCCAATTTTCCGGGTCGACAATGTCAGTCAGGGCAAACCAATTCTTCAGCAAGAGGAAGAAATAGACGTCGAAGTTAAGGGCTGTTTATGGCGTATATGAACGAAAAGTAGCTCAATAAGCCTAGCAGACATTCTATTTCTTATGAAATTCGCCTCGAAATTGGACACCAGCAAAACCACTCCAAATCCCACACCAACAAGAACGCGGAAAAACGAGCAAGGAGCGTTATAAGTCATAAGGCGGTTAGCAGGGGTGACTAATGAGAATTACTTCAAGATTTCCAAAGGCATGAAGTGAGTCAAGTGGGTAGTAGCGATGCCACTTAAGTTCGTATACAATTTTTTTAAGCCTCTTAGCGCCTAAGGCGTAATCTTGGAACTATAATGAGTGGCGATAAGTGGTTTTGGTAGGATTGAAGTAAAAAACAAAGATCTCGAAACGTTTGTGGAAGCGAGAGATTGTTCCAAGCTTCGTTGCCTTTTTGCAAATTAGGAAAGACTAATCGTTTGCTAATGAAGCACAAAGGATCTCGGTTTGAAGGTTTTGAACCCCTCGCATGTGGTTCAGTTTCAGGTTTTTCGGTTTTGGGTACACCGTACGACGGTACGACACGGTAGATTGAGACTGAGAATTCTGGCACTGGCGTGTCAGGGGCGGGTATGGTAAGAGGAAACAACGCCCTTTTTCCTTGTTATTTTGTGGTGTTTGAAAACCCACATTTTCCTACAACCGAAGATCAAATGACATGAATATGAAAGCTAGGGAATGAGTTAGAAGTGTTTGGCTTATCGGCTTTGTTATTCTTATGACGATGGACCACCCTGTTCCCTGCATAAAATCTACAAAGGATTTTAATTAAGGTGTCCATAAATTAGGGCGTCTTAACTAAAAAAAAGGAGATGGAATTTCAGGTGTCTGAATTGAGTATATGTATATAATCTATAACCAGCGTTGGGAGAGAAAAATAGAGGGGGAAAAGGTCTCGCCATGTAAAAATGGAGTGCTATAACTGGCGTTTGGGTGAGTTATGGACTTTTTTATTATTTTTAGTCCCGACCACCACTTCTGGATTTGCTTGGTTTCAAAAGTGAGCGGTTGTTGTGTTCTCTGTTTGGTTTTATACAACTCGGAATCTCTTTCGGGCGATGGGAACACGTATCAAAGGCTCGTTAGGGAACACTTACAAGTCCTGAGGCAACAAAACTCGCGCCCTTTTCATGCATTCAACTTCCGAACCCCTTTTTGCGTTATGTATGGGTTGCATAGGGGAAACTTACTCTTTTGGGGTTTAGGAATTGTAGAGTTGGAGGTCAAGAGTTGAAGAGTCCGCTCGTAATTCCCTCAACGTCGTCTCCCCACTCCCGTGCTTTACTGACGTGTAATAGATTTCGCGGTCTTTTTGGTGGTTATATGTAGATGCAGTTGCTTACACAAGTTAACGAGGTTCGTGAAGTCCGATTCTTTTTTCTTACTATTATTTCTTTCCCCCAATTCGTTAGCGAGGAGAGGAGCGGAGCAAATACGTCGAGACGGGGTGACATGGGAGTGATTGACAAGCCATATGGTGGCCTTCATTTGAATGTTGCAAAGCATACGTATCGTGGCGTCGAAAATTCCCTGGTTTGCTCCTCATTACAGGCGTGAGACGTGAACCAGAAACGCCCCTTATCAAAGAACCAAGATTGAATTACACTAACATCGCGGGGAATCCTTCGCTTTAAGGGTTAAATACGACAATGAGCATTTATGGCAAGCTATGAAGCTCTGGAAAGACGCTGTGGAGAGACGTTACCTAATCCGCGCTCGCTTTGACGAAAACTGACTTGAAAGTTGACGTAGAAGTCGACTTAAAAGGTGACTTGGAAGGTAACTTTGAAGTCGACTTAAAAGTAATCTTAAAAGTTGACTTAAAGAAGTCGACCAAAGACTTTTACAAGCGTTCGAAATTGGTAAACTTCGTTGAATGTTGAATGTTGTTAGAAGTCAATAAGCGTTTTATTTAGCAAGTCGACTTAAGACTTTGAAAGACTACTTTTAGGTTTGGTCTCAAGTCAGGTAAGCCTATAACGAGTACTCATGTGCCAAGACTTAAACTTAATCCCGCCCCCTTGTTTATGTATTTCTTTTGTTTATTACGCGCATGCCGAAGTCAATGTAGCGATTATTAAGTTCGTCACTGTTCAAAACACGCGGCTCTGGAAAGGCTGGAAGTGATCTAGAGAAGCCGCTAGGTGCGCTGTAGACCGTGTCAAGTTTGAATTATGTTGTTGTGACGGTTGGAATGTATTTTTTTTAGCCAAAAATGAATAATCCAGCAAGAAGAGGAGGTAAATCAGTGCTTTTCCTTAAAAGCATAAATAAAATTATGTTTGAAATTCGACAGATTCGTATTAATCTTTTCATTTTCGTTGGCTCTCTAGGCGCTTCCAAGCTGAGCCTTAAGAAGAAACCCAAGCCAGAGTGCAAAAGCCCAGATATTTTCGAATTGGAAGGGCCTCCAGAGCTAATTAAATCTGATTTTGTAGTAAACGTTACTCCTATTCAAAGCAAACTCACTGCAGAGGTTTTTTTCAGCACCCAAAAGCGACTGGCTTTGGGAAATAAGGAGCGTTCGTTAAATGATGCCATTATTCTAGCTGACGACTCGGATTTGGAAGATGATGGAAACGCGTTAAATGCTGTCAAGACGCAGCTTTTTACAGTAAACTCAGATGATGATTCAGATGTGGTGGAAATTCCTTCGCAAAGAACGTCCAAGAAAGTTCTTCGCGAGTCGATAGAATCGAATATTTCCGAGCTCGATAACTCCTTGTTTGGGCCATCTCAAAAAGAAAATGTACAGTCGTGGATTTCTAGGCAACCGTTTCAAGCTGGGACTTTTGATTCCTCGCCTCCAACGCTTTACAGCCAAGAGGATGAGTCGTTAACTTGCGTGGAGGATGAAGAAGAGTTTTTATCTATTTCCGCCCATTATTACCATGAACCTAGCCTGAAAACTGAGACAGCCTCTCAACGTGTTCAGTCCATTACCCAAGAAGTACTAAGCAGCCAGCTCAAACAGTTATCTTTGCACAGTGAAACTAACAACCCTGCAAAATCGTCTCTAAATATGACCATTGAACTCACTTCAGATGAGGATGAAGATAAGTTAAAAGACTGTAAGTTGTTTGCTATGCCATAAAAATGAAAACCTTTAAACCCAAAGTTTATTTTCTGTAGTTTTTCAGAAGGTACGATCTGTCGCCAAAGTCACCAAAGAAAGAAAGCCAGATCACTCGTTTGGATTTTTAGATGACAGTTCTCGAAGTTCAGAGGACAGCATGAGCATGTATTTGACACCCATGAACAACCCTCGTAGAATCAAATCACAGCCCGTACTAGGGTAGGAAATCAAATTTGTTCTAATATTTAGTGTTTTGAAATGGAATAAGTATTCTTGATTAGGGTTACTAAGGGCAGCCAAGTCAAAGAAAGGGTGCTGCCTAAGCCCCAATCAGTTCCGGATCGAATTGCTGCCAAGGAGAACAAATCTGATACAAAACGAAAGCAGTTGGCTAGCATCCAAATTCCAAAATTTACCAGTGGCAGCACAACTTGCAGTTTCTTGGGCTCACTCTCAAGTACGCGCCAAATCATGAATTATTTTATTTATAGATGTATTTTTAATATTATTTTTTTTGCTATGGCTCTTTTATTATTTGTTTGCTATTTGCTATTGTTTATAGGCACCGTTCCTATGGATTGTCATCCTGAAGCTGTTCAATATAATAGCAACTTCAAGAAGACGAAAGAGAGTCTAACCAAGCGATTATTCCAGCTTTTCAACAAAGAAATTTTTTATGATAAGGTAAATTGCCCCAGCGCTCTTATGTGATGATTAATTATGCTTGTCTAGTTGCCGGGAGATATGGAGATTACATGGAACGCTCGTCTACTGCGAACAGCAGGCTACTGCAGGAACATGTCCAAGAAAGCTGTCGGTGGCAGCAGCACAAGGCTGTCACGTATCGAACTTTCTTCCAAAGTACTTGACGATGCTGGGAGATTACGTGATACGTTAGTCCATGAACTTTGCCATGCTGCTGTGTGGGTAATTGACGAATGTCGGGGAGGACATGGACCACTATGGAAAAAATGGCAAGTTCCCTTGAAAATTTGAAACTTTTTACTAAAAATATGACCTCAATTTGAATAATGGAAAAATAGGGCGATGCGAGCTATGCGCAAGTTTCCGGAGCTGCCTCCCATCAAAGTCTGCCATAACTTCAAGATAACCTGTCGTTACGAATATAGGTGTACTGCGTGTTCTTACAGGTAAATCATTCACTGACGTGAATCTGTAGCAAGTATAGTTTTATGTAAATTTAATTCCGTTTTAATGTCTTGCAGTATTGGTCGCCATTCCAAGTCCGTGGACGTGCAACGGCAAGTGTGTCCTGTCTGCAAATCGTGGTTGCATATGGTGGATACAAAGAATCAGGGTAAATCTGCGAAAGAAAATGAGAAAGTTGGCGAATCGACACCCAACGCCTTTGCATTGTTTGTAAAGCATCATTATAAGGACGTGAAGGCGTCCAGGCAAGGTTTGACTCATAAAGAAGTTATGCAGATGTTAAGCACAAAGTTCGCAGCCCACAAACTGGAAAAAGGAGTGCAACTGCTCACGCTCAAAGATTAAGAGAGGTTGTTTTAAGGTACATTAATTAACTTATTGATCGCGACATGGTTTTTGCAAATAGACCAGTCACATTGCTTATCCGCTCTTTAGAAGTGATATCGTGTTGAGAACCCTACGCGTAGGTAGGGTTCGCAACACGATATCACTTCTAAAATTCCCAGTCAATTAAAGGAGCAGGTCACTCAATTAAATAACCTCTAAATAAGCTCATTTAATTGACTGGGGAGTTTAGAAGGAACTTCCCTACCTAAGCGTAGTAGAAGGCTAGAAATGACAGTATTGGTCTAAACAGCGGATTAGCAATGTTTTTGGTCAATTTGCATAGTCCATAAGTTCGTTTGCATAGTCAATAAGTTCGTTATGGTACAACCCCGTTTCCTAGCTGTGGATTTGTTGCAATGGCGTGATTTTGTTTGAGATTTAGTAAAAGTTTCTTTTTCATTTGTGTTTGTTTTGAACTTTAACGAAACGTAGCGTAATTTAAAGCTTTGTAAAGCTTTAAATGTACCCTACGGATGATATGAATGTCGAAGTATGAAGTAAGCATATTGGATCGTTAGCCGTGCATTTACTTTCGAAAGTTTTGTTTTCTTAGAAATGCAATAAAACTGAATCACAAAGTGACTGCTGGACCAAGCAGAGTTTGGGAATATAATCTCGTATGACTATGAATCTAATTTCGTTCTGATAGTTTTTCACCTGTTTTACATGAACGTCATTTGTACCAAGCTAAAGTGACAAAGGAGGATATTCGATTCTTTTTCGATATGGCGACATCCGGCTGCCATGGTTTTTGGTTTCGCGCAAGGCGCTCATGTAGAGAAAGAACACGTTGCGGTGTGTATTTCTAAGTGGAGTAAACAACCGCTAAATTTCGCCTTTACTGCCCTCCACGCACTCCACATTGTAGTGGCTTCAAGGCATATCTACTGGACGTAACTGACAGTTAAGTTTACGGTGCATAGCGACCATAGGTTATCACTGAAAAATTGTATTGTATTTGTGAGTTCATAATAAAAATAATTTAAAGCAGACACATGGCCTTGTAATTATTTTTAACGATTTTAACTCGTTAACCAAAATTAATTATGTTTTATTACATTTTTTAATATACACAAATGTTATTGGTGACATACGAACAAATGTTCCCCCAAATGTTATTTATTCACAAACGTTATAATGCAAATCTCTAGAGAATATAAGGTACGGTTATAGACGAACCGTCTAATCTTTAGCAATCGAAACAATATGGATATGCTACCCGCATACACCAAAACCAGCTTGCTTTCCATGTTGTTTATATAGAACATATAGAAGTTGCAATTCTCTTTTGTTAATAGCGTATGACCGAGTGGATAACACGTAAGGCTGGAGAATAACAACATACAGCATCCTCATATTTTTATAAATCGAATGAAGGATGGATACTTTCCACGTCGGCTGTACACCAGCTTTGTTCGTATGTTGCAGTTATAGATGTTTCAACGCCTTTGAAATGTAAGCCTATGACCGCGTGGATAACACGCACGACTGGGGACCCAGGGGTCCCCGGTTCGATTCCCGGTCGATGCACTTTATTTCGTCGAAAAAAACGAAATATTATATGGCTCCCTTACCCTATATCTCCCAGAAAGGTTCCTATTCCCACATTCGAAATTTCGGATAGGAAACCGAGCAGGGGAGTTGGGAACAGGGAAAGGGGCGAGGCTCTCAATTTGTCCCTTGATACAGCATTATTCCTTACGGAGAAAAGCCCTGAAAAAGCTTTCCCAGATCGAAAAGAGGCCACGCCTCCTTTTTGGTCCAATCCACCAATAGGATTCGTCCTTTTTTTTAGGCCACATCCCCTTTTTAAAAAATCACGCAAAAATTTCTAAAATTATCGTTTTTATTGCAAAAATTACAAATCGTACAACAAAAAGGATATTCTTGGAAACTAGATTTTGCGGGAAACGTTTTGGTACATCAAATAAGGAATTCCTAAGGGAAGCAAAACATCTAATTTGCATAATTTTTAGAATTAGGAGCCCACACTTGAATCCCTCCAGGTCCTTTCAAGTCTTCCAGCTGACGACGCAATTGGTCAAAACGTTGCTGTAGTTGTTTATATCGCTCCGCTTGCCGTTTCACATCATTATTATTAGCGAAATAGATTTGAACGGTAAATTTCCCGAAAAAAACGTTCCGTTCCCTGCCACTTGCAACGTGCCACGTGCAACGCCGAAAGCTTATTTTGAAAGTTCCAGAAAACTGCTTTGCAGTCGAAGAATTAAGGATGTCTCCTAAACAAATAATTATGAACTGTAGCAGGCAAAAGGTGAAAAGAATCCCCCCAGCTGCATCTTGTTTGAGCATGTCTAGCCAAAATTTAACAAAATCGTCTGTTTTAAACGTTAATTTATAAAACACAAATGAAGCTAAGCTACAAGTCAGGCAACAGGCTTTCAAGCCTACGCCGGCAATTTTGGGGAAAAAAAAGAAGCTAAGTTAATGCTTATAAATAATCAAGAATATTGTTTGTAACTACAAATAGAGTATGTTACCCAAATTCAGCACAAGAAGACAACAACGAAATGAAGAAAACTGAAGACAATGTAATTTTTTCGCAATTGCAGAGCATATGTTTATACAATCTTCCCGCCCAGCGTAGCCACTCTATTGTTAATTACAAATTTTTCTTGTCGCTTCTTTTCCTCCTTGAAAGCCAAAGTATTAGATTTCTTCTCAATTCTTCGCTCCTAATGAAAATAAAATTTAGGAAATCAATAAAAAAAAATTTAAGGTAGGATACTTACTCGTCTAAATTCCTTTAGAGCTTGTTTTCTCAGCCTTCGATCTTCCGGAGTTTCGTCTTTCGGGCGAATAGACATGATGGACATCGTGCTGAGAATAGATTCTGTTTCTACTGTGTCCACTTTAGGTCCAGGTTGCTTATTAGCCTCATTAAGCTCGTCCAAGAACTTTTTGGTCAGGCCAGGCTTACCCAATACATCAAAAGGTATTCCGGTTTTGCCACTAACTCGAATTCGTGGCTTCAAGAATAATTTACATTAGTAATTAAATTTTTTAGCTTCATAGGGTCTCAAGTTTACCTTGCCCGGTTCCGAGATTAGCTTGGGGTGGTTGTAAATGTTGGAATAAGTGCTCAGAAATGATTCACAATCCCATTTTTCCTTGGTTTCATCTTCCTCTTCCTCTTCCGAATCAGAGCCACTACTCTCATCTGGAAGTCGAACTTTGTACTCGTCTTCGCCCCAACCTTTGCGACCAACTTGATCACCCAATCTCCTTTCACTTTCCACCTCCTTTTCAAACTTGTCAGCTAAACGGAGAAGCTCACTGCTCTGGACAACGCCTTCCACTTCGTCTCCATCCAAAGCTCCAATTTCTGGATCATCGTAAGCCGCGAACAACTAGAAAAGGAAACGAAAGAATGAAACGTTAAAAAAATCATGTTTATGAATTACGCCATCAACTTGCCTTTTCAAAACGATCGTCTAAAAGTGTCAACTGTTCATTTCTTCTCATAACCGAACTCGACATGGAATATTCTGTGAACCTAGAACGTGTTTCTTCGTCGTCGTCGTCGAAATCCACAGGGGAAAACCTGCCACCAAATCGCATTGCACCCAAAGTGTCTTCTCTTTCGGCTTTGGTACTGTCATTGTCCGAGTCTTCAAACAAATCATCGTAATCCTCATCATGCCTTTTTAAGGAAGTTAGGTTGAATACTGAGACGGTCCAGACTGAGGAATAACTTACTCCATATCGTCACCACAGGCTTCCTCGGCACCTATCGCATTAGCTTTGAGGACGAAATCATCTTCCAACTCGTTGTCTGGATCCTCAAAGTTAAAATCATCATCCAAAGCTGCGACAACGTCAGGATCTAAGTCAGGTCGGGGACCCGGATGAGGGGCAGCTTTGTTCAGCAAACCAACTTTCTCCTCAAACTCCGAAGGAAACACCGATGACGGTAGCTGCAACTTCATATTCTAAGAAGGATAATCTTATATTAGTAATTATAAAGCAGAAGCCAATTGTTGTGCAGCCTACAATGGTTTCATCTTTGGCAGGAGGAGCTTTCCAAACTTTCTGACCTTTAGGATTTTCTTCTAACACCCATACTGTTTCGTTGTCTGGTTCTTTGAGGTGCTGTAAATAGTTATAGTCGTCGTCGAAATAAATCCCAAATTCTAGTTGCTCCTCTTTACGCTTCAAAGGATCCTGGAACGATATTTACATTATTAACATTTCTCTAAGAATTTAAATGTGTAACTCATACCACTTTGGGAGTCTCTTTGTCCTTGCCATGGCTAGTGGCTTTTTCCTGTCTTTTAGCAACAGGAACCAACACACGCTGTGGCGCTTTGTCATCTGCTGCCAAAGGATCATGCTGACTTCTATGAACGAGTGTGAAGGTTACTGCGTTCTTTTTATCAATATATTTCTTGACTTTGGGCTGAAATTAAAGAGACAGAATATACATAATGTAATTTTGACATTGTACTAAGTTTCTGTAATTAAAAAAGCTTGAATTATATAGAAACTTACCATTTTATTTGTTTTGAATATCAACTGTTTCCTAACATGCTCTCACGCGTGTGGATTGATAAGGTTTGAAACGCGAAACATTAAACCGTGAAACGGGTATCGCAGTGGTTGGCTGTCTGTAATAAGAGTCTGTAAAAGAACAAAATAATGTTTATTGGAGAACCAGTTAGGGTAACTTCATATACTAAGCTAAAAATCTAGATTGTATATAATATAAATTTATTTACATTAATTTTGTGTTACAATTACGTAGTTATGCTAGGTTATAAGGTTAGGTTTATGCTAAACTCTTTCCTTTCTCCTATCTCACATGAATACTACGCTTCCGTTTAAATACTCACTTCTCTCAAATTTCGCATTTATTAGGAATCTCGGGGTTTCGTCAGAGCAAATCCCGCCAGAATGCATTACCATTCCGCGTTCAATCCACACGTTTCATGCTCACGTGCGTTGTACATGACTCAAAGGCGAACCGTGAACTCTCGAGCTGAAAGGCGCACGGTTTTCACACATTACTTTTTTAAAACTAATAACATTGTGTTATTAGCGGAGACGTACAGATGTGACTCTTTTCAACACAAGTTGCCTGGAAAAAGTATAAATAAAAAATTGGTAGCTTTTAAATTAGTAGAGACGCTTTTAAGTTCGAACGATTCATAAAAGTGCCGCAGGGCACATAAGCCCGTGATCCACCCTCTTGTTTAAGAGGCCGTAGATAGTCAATACAACGCAAAATGATATTATAATGTAAAATATGTTAACAAAAACACCCCAAAAACGTAACAAAGCAATCAGGGATGAAAAGTTAACAATAAAATAACAAAGGGTATCTTAGGATAATAAATAAAAAATGGGTTATTCCGAAACTGTTTCACCAGAAAAGCCTTCTGATAGACAAAAAGCTTCTGCTCTTTGAAATTTTCGGCCTTTCCAACTGCTCCTTTCCCCACGACGCTGCAATTACAAGGCCTTTCGGTTAGAAATCCGTAACGATAGCGAAATAAAAGTTGTGGAAAAACTAAATACACGAAAGCAAAAGTCAATTAAACTTAAGCTTTCGGGATAATGTAACTCAAAATTCCATTTATATCAATAAGATAACAATTGCATTTGAGAGAAACTAATCTACAAAAAACTGATATTACTACAAGATTCATTAGGTTTGTAAACCCTGTTTTAATTGATGGCCTGCTATAGCCAATTCGGAATTTCGGATTGAAACACAAAACGTTACAGAATTTCCACATTTGGACTTTGCACAATCAATCGAAATGAGGACGTAAGAAAACGATACTTTCTCGAGCGTTGCGGTAAAGCTTAACCCATTTTTCGTCACCTAAGAACCCGTGAGATAATTTCTAGCCGGTGTGGTGACTTATGGGTTGCATGCCTTACACACGCAAGCACAATGCAGCACTATACTTGACATAGTCCCGCAAAGAAAGTATGTCAGAGGATGGCGGCCTTGGCCGTCAACAGCAAAAATGCAATATATAGTCCTACTTTTACTTTCTAGACTCCCCGCTGTTTTTAACTTTCCGTTTCATCCTTACAAATTACGTGACAAAAACATGCTAACCTTCTAATCTTATCTTATGCCTGATTGCACCCCGAATGAAACCCATCACACCTGATTGATTTTTTCACACCCCCCCATAACGAAACCGATGATTCCACTAACGTTCTCACGATTATTTACAACCGCTCCCCTGCAAATTTCAACTCATCCTTTCATGAAGAGCAAAAGGGACATTAGGACGATGCTCCGACGATACATATTTGTCTGATTTCGCCAACTTTGGTTTGAACGAAATGCCCGCGGCCGTCTGTTCACCGACCGTAAGTGTAAAGTTTGTCAACACAAGTCTTGACGTCGAAGTTGACGTTTAAGATGCGCCAAACTTCCCGAATGTCAGACATGTCAGGTTAAAATTATCTCCGTCTGCGTTGGCAAACTGTTTACGTCATAGAACAGGTCAATGTTATCGTACATTGCTTTTTAGTCATTAAAGTATTGAACGCGAATGCTTTCGCACACCTGTACACCCTGGCCGGGGAAGAAAAACATGGCCTCATTGCTGGAGCTCTTGGCTGGTTCGTTGGCAGGCTTTATCTAAGCTACGGTGGTTCGGTTCCTTAGAGACATGATTAGGCTAGTATCCCAGCTCCCGCTACTGGCGTTAATTACTACTTATGCAACCCAACGCCGAACAAACGCCACTGAGACAGGGTCCCGCAGACTTTCTTCCTAATGACCGAGAGAAATAAAGAAAAAGACAACACAACAGCTGCGGTACCATAACTATTCCAAGCCCTTACTATCCCACCCTAAACTTGATCTAAAAAAAGGGAACTGGGTTCATTAGAATCTGGCTAAGTGCTAAGTAAGGCAAGCCGAAAGTGAAAGTCCAAGCAATCACCAATCTGTTGTCGTGTAACTCTAAACCAATCTGCTGATTGTGGAGCAACAATTTGTATTTTTTTTTGGCCAGTGTATTATACGCCGTATATTTAGCCTGCAGCGTCGTGGTCCCACTCTTATCGCAGGGAGCAAATACGAAAATACCATGGGTCAACAGACGCGATTTTCCTTAGCAAGTGCAGCAAAAACTATTCTCAATCTGGAAATCTCGGTCTGGAAGCTTTTAGGAACATTTGTACAATACAATACTCCACCGACTTGACTGTAGTACACTGTATTTACCACTTCGTGGCCAACGAACAAACCCTCAGTCCCAAAGCAAAACGATCGACCTTCCAGCGAAGCGAGAAAGCCTCGGCGATCGGTCCAGTACTCGGGAAGCTCCTTTTTTAACTTGGTCAGGTGTGAAATTGCCTCTAGCTCCTCACAATCTGCTTGTCGCCGAAAGATGACAATTAAGCGTAGGCCGTTACGCTGGACGAGGTTGCTTCTTTCGACGGTGACATTCATCACAGGACGAAGTGGCAGGCTGTAAACAAACGCATGTCCTTTCTTTTGCATCAAAGTTTGCGTCCCATAAAAAAAGAAAACATTTGGTCACGTACTATCGCTTTCCCAATTTACAGGACTTGTGCCGCAATTTGGCATTGACTAAAATAAAACAAAAGCGTTTTCTTTCGTAATTCCAAAATTTACATGGCTTCTTTGCAGAATAGTCCTCCAGGAAATGGACGAAAATTAGCCTCCCTCATACTGAGTAACTTCCTCTACTTTCCATGCATTGGGAAGATCCTTGAATCCGAGAACGCAGTGGAGCTTGACGTAACAAGGATTTTGGTATACCGAGACCGTATCCCGCCCTTTTTCCTGCTTTTTTTCTCTTGATACCAGAAAAGTCAAAGCTGAACTTTTTCTCGCGTTCCAGCTTTGCGCTTTTTTGGGAATTTTTTAGGATTTTCTTGTTGCACCAAAAAAACTTTGTCTCTCTTCCTCTCCTCTTCGGAAAGCCCGAAATGGCCTCTTGTTCGATAAAGTTAATCGATTTGACCGGTTTCTAAGTGCCTTCGTCAGAACGGTTGGAACACTCGGACAAAATAAAGAAAAAAATCTGCTGGCAGAAATATGATAGCATTACCGTCGTCAAGTCCGAGAGACCAATACTAGTCCCTTAGCTAGACCTCCCCCCCCCCAAAAAAAAAAAAAAAGCCTGGCTGAATTACATTGGTAACTATATTGAAAAGGGTTTCCAAGCCAGCTTTATGACTCTGGAAGCGGGTGCTCAAGTTGAAAAGCCGTGGGTCCATATAAGAGGCGGCAGTTGGTTCAATTTATTTACGGATTTCGCGGAAATATTTTTTATTCCGAGCTCACGACTCCACGAGATAACGTACGAGAACTTGTGAGGCAATATAGAGGAGACTAGCTCCACCACCTCCCCGCCAAAAAAATATTAGAAAAAAAGAATCAGTATTAAAAATCGATAGTTGGCCAAGGCCGCAGCGTTATGATTCCAGGTGTTAAGCCTGAGTAAAGGTAGGAGGTGGGGAATTAACAGGAAGGGGGGGGGGAGGTCTGTTCTGTCAGCCGGAAACATTCTCCCTGCTGTCTGCTTACCTTTACCCAGCCCCTCAGTATACTGCAGTCTCAACGTTATTGCAAAACACAGACGACCATAGTCCCATGGCTCCCGTGCATGAATTCGGGGATTCTTTCCGAGAAACTGTTCAGTTACCTGTAAGCCGTGAAGGAGTGACCATCGGACTCGCACTATGGTCCTCTTGAGTTTTTGTGCGGACAACGTGTGCCGGATTGCTTGGCGCTTGAGTGGACCTTACAGTTACGCCTAGAAACACTTCTTCGCCCGTTAGTTTAAAAATTCAATTCAGTTCTTCAACTCTGCAAGGTGACTATTCATGGAACATTTCAAGCATCGAGTGAGCAATCCTGAACGAAGTTGTCATGCTAAAGTGGCTTGTGCCTGTCAAACCGAGAGTTCCCTCCGAATCGGACCGAGAACCGACCCAGGAGGCCCCTATTAGCACACCAAGTACTTCGCCTCCCTTCCGTTCAGCGGAAGAATCTTCTCGAGAAGAAGAGTTCCATTCCGCGCAAAATTACGTCAATTCCAAAAAGAAGTTGACCGCTAAAGCCAAAGCCTTTATTCGCCCCAGTGTGGAAACCTTAGTCACTGATGATCCATTAGCCGCACTGGAGAAATCTATTTCGCAATCCGTATCAGCCTGGTCTAAATCAAAACTAAGTTCGCCTTTCAAGAAAAAACAAGAAGAGATCTATTCTGTAACCAGGTAGGTGTTGTTACGCTATTTTGTTGAAAATTCCACCATGTTACACTAAAAATAAAAAGTAAAAAGTGCCGTCAGGCTCTCGTATACCTTAGCCTATTGATGCGAAACAGCCACAGATGGCACTGATGTTTGTTATTGTAGAAGCATTTGAAACATTCTAAAAATGTGTAAAACAGGGTTTTAAAAATGTCTTTTAATATTTAACATTCTTTGTTGGCATAAAAGGTTCAAGTATCGGAAAAAAATGTGCAAAGGTTTATAGAAAACATGTTTGATAATACCCTTGCTGATGCATCATTAACACCAATGATGCGTCAGCAAGGTGCTGCACTTTGGTCACGTGATATAGGACCTTAGTACCAAACGCGCATGCATTATGAAGATAAAAACTAGGAAGAAAAATTGTGCGGAACTCCACGTAAAGCTAGCTTTTGCTCACCTATGCTATGAAGTTATCGCACGTCCAGCCAGTTTCTGGAAGAATTCTAAAAAAAATGTTCGCTCGTCAATTTTCTTTTTTAGCTGAACGATGGCGGGAAGCTTTGGCTTCAATGGGCTGTGAAGCATAAAGTAAATAAAAGTGTATAATTTTCTCTTTCAACAGAGTGAACCCTTTGTTCTACGAGATCGATGAAGAATTTCAGCAGCAGTCGGAAGATTGCTTGCCCATGTCAGCATCGTCCTCATCCAGATTTGAGTCTCGGTGGTCGAGCGCTGATCCTGATTGTGCAAAATTGCAGCCGACTCAAATCGTACCACCCATGCCTGGATCACCGGGCAAGACGGCTTCGTCATCGGGTTACGAAAGCCTAAGCAGAGAACCTCATTTCATTGTCTCTTCCCATAACAAACCGCGGCAGCCCGCTCCGTCACGTTCCCCAAATTCGATTAGCAAATCAGCAAGTAGTACTCCTGCTCTTGCCTTTGCGCCAAAACTCGCTCACCACGGTACCGGAAAGTGTACCACCGGGTCTAGGCGAGCACAAATAGTGTTGCAAAACCCGGATTATCTCGTCAAGATACAAATGGCTTCCGGGGTCGCGCCAACCGAACCGGCAGCCTCAGTTTCGACATCTTCCAATTACCAATTAATGAGTTTACCCTCCTATCAGCCAGTGCCCCGACCCATTTGGCCCGATGTACCCGACACTGGCCAGTACCACATCCCCCGCGTAACGGCCACAAATACAGCTCCAGGCATCGCCACCCCGTCGAACTTGAGCTTGTCCCTGAAAAAGCTCGAGGGGCAATTGCTGGTGGAACAAAACGAACGTTATGTAACTGATATACGAATTGTGTCCCCATCCAACATGCTTCCAACTCAATCGGATTCGCTTCGTCAAACAAGCGATGAAAGTAGCTCAATGTCGCCAACAGCACGTGGTCACTACCCATTTCCTCCCCTACCGGCACGTTATTACTGTGCGACTGAAGAAGGTATTCCCCCGGATTCGCTTTTAACCAACTTTCCCACCTTCATTGACGACGACCGATTTCCCAACCAAGCCGATTTTCTGGACAATGGCGAGGGTGCCCCTTTCGAGAGTTTCGTGTTGCCCCGGAGCGACGCAGTTTTGCGGGATTTCAGCCAAAAGCTGAGTCAGAACCCCAACCTGAATAAAGTTTCCCGCGCTTTTAGTTCTTCCGGTACGTCAAGCAGCCATTACGGCTATCTCCACCGGGTGGACTCGCCTATCGAGGATCAGGTGAGGGCGAAAGACTCCATCAATTTCGCGAAAAAGATGTCGGCGTTTAAAGAACTGTGGGAAAAGAGCGGCATGAAAACCAACGGTCGTCGGTTATTGATTGAAAGTGATGACGACGACGAAAAACAAGTCATGGCGAGTAAACGCCGGGCAGAGGTCGGTCCCGGCTTGGGACTGTCGTCGCCCAGCTTCCGATTTGGTCTCGTGGACGAAAGGCAAACCTTGGCTAACCCCTTTAGTTTCAATCCGTTGCACCTGCCTCGGTCAGGCGGAGTTTTACCCTTGGCGTCGCGTACTTGGGATGCGGACCGTCTTTCCAATTCTTCGCGTTCTTCCAGCTCGCGTCGAGTCACGTTTTCAGCCGACACCGTCGATAACGAACAATCCAATCCTTCTTTGGCTCCGTCTTCACCAACCAAAACTACGGTTTCCACGGAAACGGAATCCGCAGCTCCCAGCAAATCCGAAGAATTGCAATTAACCCCCAAATTCCTCCCGAGCGTCTACAATGATTACTACGAGGCAGAACCGTACCTCACCTGTCACCCAAAGGCATATAAAAGCCACTATACTAACAATATCGTGCTTTATGGCTCGGCAAATAAAGCCATCAGGTAAGGAATCCCAATATTGAATTTAAATTTATTTAAATTCTCAAACGTTAATATTGTCTATAGGTTTATTACCGTGACTCCTAAATCGGTTTTTCACTTTCAAAGGAATTTTTTTATATTTTTTTTTAAAAAAATTTATAATTCACAGTGGAATTTAATGAATCGAAGGAAGTATTTTCCAACCTTAAAAATTGCTAATTCAAAAACAAAAACAAACGTTCTACGTTGTATTTGTAAACAATGGATTTGTTTCCTTTTTTTAAAAATAAATCCGTTATTTAATGTAGTGTGGAGAATGGGCTCGGCATCCCCAAGACAGGCATCGACGTTTTGCCACGCTATAGTCTTTCCAGGAGCCTTTCCAACCAACTGCCACCCACAGAAAATCCACAAAAGGGCTGGGAAAGTTATTACGGGACGGCTCAACATCCAGTCCTGCCCGGCAACGCTAACAATAATGCCTCAGCATTAGCCAAAACATACTTGGAGAGGAACATGGTATTACATCCCAATTACGGCGCCGCGTGTCCGGTAAGCCACACGATTCGCTTTCTTTTTTTGTCATTCTTCTCACTTTTTCCAGTCTTCACACATAACACCAAAGGCCTAACTTTGGTCACATTTCTTTCTTTCATAATAAGATTTATATCGGCAATGAACCATACAAGATGGCTTGTCAATTCCCTCCAGTAACCCTGACCAAGCCATGGACCAAGCAACCCAAACAAAAACTTATGAAATAGATCCACAAAGACTAAAAACTTAAAAAATAATATGTTCAGGCTCATATCCAACGCATACCAAATGTCCTTTCGTTGTATTAGGCCAAGGGCCAACATGGCAAGGATATGAGATTAATCTTGCGTTTAAAATTGGGAAATTTCCACAATGTTTGTATATAGATTCGCGAAGGTTGCGGCAATTCCAAGCTCATAATCTACTCGCCATGGATGTGAGGATACCAAAATGTAATTTCCTGTTAGAAATTAGATTAGAATTAGAAACTGACGGAGTCGGAGTCTCGACGCTCATTTTTTGGGGGGTGGGGGGTTTGGGCAAAATTAAACTCTGCTAGAAGTCCCAAAGTCCCACGAATCCGTGTGTTCGTCACCAGTGAGGTATGGGAATGGGAAGCCGGGTGGAGTAATCATTTCTGCTCTTGTACAGTACGTGGAAACAGAGAAGCTCTTAACTTCCTTCCTGGATGGACAGAACTCCTCTTAGTTCACACGCATGACTCTTATTAGCATCCATTAATGAGTCTCAAAGTGTAGAATTTGACGCTGGATATGCCAACACCCTCAAAAAGAAAAAAGGAAAGGAACACAATTTAAAAAAAAATTGTTTTCCTTGAACTTTCTCGCTTCGCTACACGCGTTAACAACCTTAAGTTGCTAACACCGTTCCAAAACATGGGTGCGTAAATAATCCCCATCGTAAAGACTTCTGTTTCTAACGGAGTATCTTCTTTAAAACGTCTTCGGGCCCAATTTTATCCGGCCAACTTCTTGAAGCTTCATGTTTTGCCCTTCGTTTTCATTTTCTCGCATCGGTAAATTTCTTCTCATCTGTTGCATCATTGCACATGTTATTGTCATTGTCCAAGTATGTGCATGACGTTTGTCTTAAAAATAACAAAAAATAATGTTTAGGGCACGCAATTGTCGACACGTCCAAGTCCGCAATGTTGCTTTTGTTTACGTAGGTGAAAAAGTAATTTGCATTTTTCAAATTAGTGAAGGCAAAAATAAGGCAAATTAAAACGTCTTGTCTTCCGTATTGGTATTACCTATATTACTGTCAAGACGTTTTGTAATTTTTTATTATTATTTTACGTAAGATATTTTCTGCATTCCCCTTGGTAGCCTATTGGTCCTAGAAAACTGAACTATACAAGAGCCTTATAATACACAGTAACGAACTTACTGATCTCTACATGAACTTTGCAAATTGACCAATCACACTGCTTTTCCGCTGTTCAGATCAATCCTGTCATTGGAAGCCTATTTCTACGCTTTGGTAGGGTTCTCAACACGATATCCCTTATAAATTCCCCAGTTAATTAAAGGAACAGGTTATTCAATTAAATAACTTGTTTATTTATTAAATAAGAATTATTATATAAGAATTTCTGATTAAATAACCTGCTAATTTAATTGACTGAGGAGTTTAGAAGAAGTAGTAGTAGGCTAGAATGACAGGATTGGTATAAACGACGGAGAAGCAATATGATGGGTCAATTTGCATGTAGGTGCAAGTCGACGTAGTGACCAATAAGTTCGTTACTGTTATTAAGAGCCAATTCCTGCGCTATTTCCTGTGAGGAAAACCCGGGATGAATTATTGCCAAACCCAGAGCAAATGAAAACCACTACTTTCGTATCACAACACGCCATCAATATCCCTAACGTACTTTGAAAGGGCTGCTGGAAGAAAGAGTAATTAACGCAAAAAAAGCAGGGGTTATTGTACCCGAAGCAAAGGAGTACTCGCGCAGTAAATGGGCCCACACCTGCTCTTCCCACCACATTCCGCTTAATTACACCTATCAAAAGGGGTACTCCTCTCTTAGCCAGGGCATTTTAGGTTTCAATGAACGTAAGACGTGCCCTGCTGTTTCCACCCCCTTTGGTGCTATGTAGCTCTCCAGTCCAAGTTTACAAGCTGGTCAGCGAACGTTCGAATGGCATGTGGTCAATTGGTTTCGTCGACACGGGGGTTTTGACGCATACATTTTGGACAATGTCTGTAGGGGGCACTGCATTGACTAGGGGATAGGGAAGGTATAAAGTTTTAGTCTTAGTTTATCGCTTTTACAGCTCTCGCAGCATGGTTGACTGCCGTGCTAGAGCGAGCGGGCAACACATCCAGAAAGACCGAACGGAAGTACAGTACATTCTCGCCGTGTATTTCTACGGTTGACATACTCTTCTTCCCCCGGCAGTGGCTCGCGTTAGCGCTCTTCAAAGTCCAGCAGCGAAGGGATCGGTGCAAAAAGGTTTTCCACTTGCACCTTCAGCGGCGCGTGTCCGGTTGCAATTACTATCTTTCAAGCCCACTCTTGCTTTTTGTTTCTTTTCGTGAGGAATTATAGGACGCTAAATACACACCTGGCTTGAGCTTGGGGATTGCCGCAGGCCATTTTGTGTCTACCTGGACGGAGAAGCTTCGTCTTCCGTTTTGGTTTCCTTCCAAGCATAAGGAAAAGCATTCAGCGAGCAAGCTCCACAGCTGCTCAGGCTTTTCGAACCTCAACTCTTTTTTCCGGGGCATTAGCTTTTATTATGGACGATTTTTTTTTATCAGAGGAAAAAAAGGGCCTCCCGAGCTTTTCAAACGTGGGAGCTTCATTTAAAAAAGACGTCATTTCAGTTAAAATCTATGCCAATTTGTTGCATAGCAACGTTTTTACACATTGCCTGGCAAAAAATCCCACCTGCGTTCAACCGCTCCCAAATCGTAAAAAAAAACTTAATAAGGAGCTTGCAAGATATAATGTGAAAGCCTCTGATTCAATTTAACCAAGAATAAATTTATTGAAAATTTTAATACACGTGCGAAAAAGATTCTTCATATATCATATCGGTACTTGCGAAATCTTCATTGTTGGCTGCGAACCTTCTGTAATGAATTTGCTAATTAAGTCTGCCTGTGAAGGAACTAAAAAGAACTAGCTCAATCACTTGTATACAAGTATAGCAATTAAACCTTTTAGCAAATTTTCTTGCATTCAGTAGATAAATGCAGGGGGGATTTTGTTTCGTCCTCGGAACTTGTGTGCTTTCTTGCGATTCGCATAATGGTTACGAAATTTACCTTTCTAAAAAAGGCTTAAAAGTTCCAAATTACATATCAATAATAATATCCTACTGAAGGAATGAGACTAAACAAGCACTGAAACGATGACTTGTACCCAAGATTCGACTGCTCTTTCTTGCATTGTCCACAGTGGCCCGTCTTCTGTGCTTCTTTTGTCTACCTGTAGCATGGAGCACAAAACAAAGTTTAGGTACCTTGTGGTTCTCGAATTAACTCCTTTGGAAAAACAACAGTTTAACTGGTCTTGTAATTACCGTGATACAGCATGTGCCTTCTCGCGTCCCGCCTCCCCGAAAGTTACTTAGGAATCCCGAGTATATTGCTGAAATGCTAAAACTCGCTGTAAGATTTCTTTTTATTTACATGCAATGTCTACTGCATTGTCCTTATGTTGAAACTTGTAGAATGTAATTGGTTTGCTCTTCTATTCGGTAATGGTTTTTGGTAAAGCCTTTTTCCCCTGTCCCCGTATATCCGGGTTAAAATGATTATTTTGGGGCAGCTTGTTTGAGGTAGTAGCGAATAAGTTTACATTACTTACAAATTAATTAACATAGTCGTATTTTACTGTAATTAGAGAAAACCTAGGGTTTGTGCACTAGCTATTAAGGCTACCATACAGCTTAGCTTGTTACACCCAAGCTACCGCGAGGTGGCGTGCAATGTTTCGCATGGGTGTAGATGAACGGACATCGCTTCTGCGCATTAGACGGCAAGCAGGCAAGTAACATGAGACCTAAGATTGTTGCGCAACGGTAGGGTTGGGAGAGTCGATTCGATTTCGTCGAAAACCTGGGGAAGGCCGATTTTCACCTTTAGTTGCCGAGTTTTCTGTTGTACGAATCATTGCGTAATTGGGCTAAGCCCTTGGGAGTTAGTCTGATGGCTTTATCCAAACATAAAAAAACAATACTAAACGTTGCAAAATTAATCACTTTGTGTACCGAAGGCACCGAACTAGATATGATATGAAAGTCAAACAAAAAGAACTTGGGTAATTCAATAAACACAGCTAAACGCGAAAACCATGTATAGTACAGTACATAATTGACAAAGAAATAAATTAGCAGCAGGCCTTGAAGCCAACGAGCGCTGCTTTTTTCTTTTTTTTAAAGGCAAGCAGGACGGCTTCAACTGTCTGAACTGCCTGTCTTGAGCTGTCTTGACAATTCCCATGAAAATTTATTATGAAAAAAATACAACACATTAATGTCTATTGCACGACAGTTTCCAAGTTCACCCACTTTTTTTTCACGTATGTGAACAATTTATTAGTATTTCTCAAATTACTGAAGGCGGAATTTAAAAAAGTAAAATTGCCGCGCACTTTATCTTCGTTTCCCTATATTACTGTCAACTTTTCCGTTGAGAATCTCGCGTAATTTTCACTTAAAACTGTTTTTGCTTTCCCCGTGCTATCGTTCCAAACAAAGCTGAGCTACATGGGAGCCTAAATAGGACCAAATCTGCTGTAAAATAGTTTATCTCATAACACATCTAGTTCAAAAAACAATTTCCGTAATTTATCCATGTTAATTTATAGTTATTTCTCCACATTTCCTATTTATAGCTAAGGTTTACGGGTACTTTAATCATCGTAAAGCAACTACAACTTGACCATAATAAAGGAAGTCGTCAGCTTAAATCCACGAGAGGCTTACTAGATTACTGTGGGAGTTCAAGGTGACTTGTTCAAGGACAAAAAAAAAAAGTCATATTATGGTCAGGAGCTGAGGATCGACAAGACGTCCTGTCCATCCCGGCGTAGCCAAAATTCACACGGTGTCAAGCACATTCGTTAAGCTTCACCAGAAAGCAGAAACCGAACCAAAAATGGAAAAAAATCTCCTGTACTTTCATCATATATATTAAAAAAAAGCAGACGTAGACAGACATTTTGGCTCAACGTCTAGGACATCTCACGACGTGTTGTGACACGTCATGTCATTGCCCCGTCACAACCTGTCATACAAGGTTCTAAGCATTAGTTTCCAACAAAGCGTATACTTGCTAGTCATTGCTTTAGGTTCAAATCCATCTTGCAGTACTTTTTCTTCGTGTGTAAAGAAAGTTGTCTGCGCTATTCAACTTTCAAGGACACGCAATTGTGTGAAAACCCTTTTTCTATTTTTTAAACTGACTATTTTTTAAAATTGACTTTTTTTAAAAAATTTTCACTTTTTTTAACCTCTAGAATTTGGACATGTGCATGGACTTCACAATCGACACGCAGCAACCGAAATCCGTGAGCCATAAACTCGTCCGTCGACTTTGCTGCAGCCTTGTGGTCCTCCTTGGCGTGGGCGTGTTCATTGTGGTGGTTGTGGGCTTGTCTATGTATTTGACGGAGGGGCAACGCGTTTTCGGTCCAATTTAGTTTGTTTTTTTTTACCCGGTAGCTATTGCCAATCGCAATCGCATTGAGATCGATTGTAAATGCCAACTTGAAGGCGTTTGGTGCGGATAAAATGTATATTGCTTCCAGATTCCGGGAAGAATTTTTTTTCTGCTTTATTTTGTTTCGTGCCCCTTTTTGCTTGTACAAATAAGGGACCGGGCTTTACTTTTTATTAAATAACAATTGTAAAACTTCTAAGTTTGTTCTTCCTTTTATCGATTTCCTTATTTTCCTATCCAAGTGATTGATCATATTAGAATACAAGCCTGTGATTTGCACTTTCGGAACTATCGACCCTACTTCTTCAATTATAGAGTCGCTCATTGAAAATGCAATCTTATTTGCCCAGTCCGAACTAAATCCATGCTAGAATTACGCAGCATTACTGCGGTGTTGGAACAAATTTCTTTCGGTTCCTTGTACTCTCTGCAATTTGATTCATGTAGCGTCAATCAATTTTTTTTAAATAGATTTTTTTTAAAGATACATGAGTCATTGATTGGAGTCAATGCCAATGGTTTGCTGACTCCTCCGACCATGAAACGACTCAATGATTTGAATTTGCTTGGAGTACGACGGCACGCTAGTTTATCCGACCTCACCGGCATTTCCGGACCGGTAAGACCATTTTTCTCGACTATGGAAGACTTACATATTCTTAAATAGATGAGGAATGGATCCTTCTAGGTGTTGATTTATTATGTATTCCGGCAAAGCCCTCAAATACGCTGTCTTCCAAGCTACATCATCAAAGTCGACTACGAGGACGAGCTCATCATCTTCTGGTACAAACTGCAAGTCGCGGGCTTAGAAAAGAAAGTGCCAGAGTATTTTTTTTTATCGGCATGAAAAGGATTCTATCGTTTCGTCTGCGGGCTAGGACAGGACGGCGACAAGGTTCGTTGGATCCAAGTGCAGCCAGCGTGTATACACACATTGACGGTATGTATACGTATTGTGTACGTATGGATCAATATTAACGCTTGAAGTGTGGTCTGCCTCATAGATGAAGAGCGTTCATTGTGAAGCCAGCGGAGATGGGAAAATAACCGGACCTAAGGAATTCTGATTTCGACTGAGAAACCCCTCCCCCACAGCAATCGAAAACTCGGGGAAAAATTAATTAATTCTTTTGAAATATTAAAAATGGTGAATGCGATCCGATTAAAAGGAAACGAACGGACGCACTGTCAGTTTGGGGCAGAGGACGTTTTGATTGCCTTATATACACGTTTCCGATCTGGTTAAGAGGAAAAGGGGAAACCTTATGTCGACGGCCATCGCTCTTGACATTAGATAATTGGGCCTGGCTTAATGGGAAACTCCGAATTGTATCGGCACTTCCAAGAAAAAGTTATACATGCAATTAAAAAGTTCGAGTGTTAATAACTTGCCTCTAGAATCTTCTATATAAACCAGGGCTTTGGTAGAACTACGCACTTTGGAATGCTTTCGTATAGCCGTAGGATGGAGAGTAATGCGTTAACTTCATTAACTCGGTTCCGAGCACTGGAAAAAAAATTCTAGAGTTTGATTCGACGAAATATGGACTTTTTTGATGGACCTAGAATAAATTGGTGATATCTTGTCATGGAAACTCAAACGCAGTGTGAACAAGCAATTTATATATGAATTGGAGTTGTAAGTTTAATGACAAATTGTTTTCGATGCATAAAATATCGAACGCAATGATTAGGCCGAACAAGGCAGTTTGGGTGGGGAAAGTAGACATTGGTACGACTCGACAAAAGGACGCCAGGTCCCGACAGAAGGACGCTAGGTCCATAATCTTTTTAACGGACTAATATAACTTCGTGTTTGAAAAGTCTCTGCTCATTGGTTAAGCACCAACGATATTAGAAAGTTTTTAGGCCGTATTAAAAAATACGTCACAAGGACTCCGGACCCCGACAGAAGGACGCTTAACCTAACCTTATGGCGTATCATGTAATACGGCTTAAGCACTTCCTTCGAGTTGTACTTATGTCGCTTTGCCTTGGAGGGGGTGTAGTTGGGGAAGGAAATGATCGAATCTACTACTCCAGAAGCTAAGATTGCATTTTTTCTGACTTTATTCGAAAGGCAGAGCCACTTTTTAGGATTCCGTGAATCCGATCATTCTTTTGATCCGACTTTTTTTTATCATAAGGTAAAAACGTGTGGGTGTAGAGTGCACAAATCTTAGCTTCCAAGAGATTTCATTATTTCGTTCTTCAAGCCGAAGTCAAGGTAATGAAAGCAACACTTCCATTCCAAATTTCCTTTCTCATTATTTTTTCTTCTGTTCTTGTTTGGCGTTCCAGCACTAGATTTTTCGCCAAAAGACCAAGACGAATTTTTAAATGCTTCTGAAATGCATTGTATGGATTACTTTTGTTCGCTTAAGTCACTCTAATTAAGCTGCAAATTAGCGAACAAGGGAATTTTACATTTACTCAAAGATGTACAACCTAAATGCTTTTCCTTCCTTGTGTTGCGAAGCTTTGCTGTAAATACAAATAATTTTTTTTGTGTTTCGCAATATATAGGCCAGCAAAGAGCGAACGCTCACTATCATTAAAAATTTGAATACAAAAAATACACGATTGGTTGCTTTTCCCAAATCATTTGCTTCATTTGAATGAGAATTAGCTTGAGTAAGCCTAGCTGGATAAAACCAATAATATTTCTTAAGAACCCTCGATTTGAATTGTATAACTTTCAAGGCAGCCTTTGAGTCAAAGCACGTCAAGTTCAAGTATACGGCATCCATATATGCAGGTTCTGGTTTCGGATTTTCCTTGTACATTCGCCAAGACAAAGTCCGTAGCTTTGCATGCATGTTAAATTCCTTTCAAATTCATTTTTAACAAGATTATCCAGCATCTTTTTTGCCCTAATTCTTCCATTTCTTATTGGATTATTTCAATTGCACTCGTATGTGATAAGCATATTTTTTTTCAGGAAAAAAATCGTCTTTAGTACTTTAGTATTTTAAATATTTTTTTCCTATTTTTTATCCCCCCTCTAAAGACATTTGGACGACTGCTTAGGAGCTGAAAAGGCAAGTCGGTACATTAACAGCTCTAACATTTCCATAAGAAAAGCCCCTGGGAAGGCTACACAACGTCATAAAAGTTCGACGGGAAAGACGGGAAATGAGTGGTACAATGCTGTCGTTCTCCGGTTCGTCACACATGAATGTTACAGTCCACTGTCAGCCCATGCCTTGCTTGCTTTGTTGATTTGCTTGTCTGTTTGGCAACTGTGGCATCATTATCTGCGGAAGTAACGTCCTTATATAAGTCTAATTACCATGTATGAGTGAGTGTACACCCCTCATTCTCCCCCTTTTGCTCGACTGGCTCGTTATTCGCGAGTACACAACAAGAGTAAGATTTGTAAGACCGCATGAGCATCAACAAACGCGAAGCCCTCTTATTATACACGGCGAATGACGGGGGTGTTTCAGCGTATGATGCGTTAGGGCTCTTTACGTATCTATAGCATGGCATTAGTGGGGTTGAGACCTTTCCGAGTTTTATAGCTTGGCAGAAGCCAGAGAGTGCACCAGAAACACGGTTTGTAGGACAAAAGACGACCAAAAAAACAATACCTTCCAAGTCTGGTCCGCCAAAGGAAAATTCACCATATAGCTATACGCGCACTACTTTGGAGTGTCCTCATCAAATCCCTCATATAACCTCTATGGGACCTCTCTTATACATCCTATACATGCTTCATCTAGTTAACGAGGCTGCTCAATATGGCCTTTTGAGCACCCACGGACGCATCACTTCACAACTGCTGCACAGCGCCCGGAAACAAAGCGAATCGCCGTTTCAGGACGCGTATTGATGCGATGATCTATCAGATTGTTGATCAGCTCTATTACAGTACTGCAAATCACGAAGATCCTCTAAAAGTTGACTTTCCCGTGCTATTCTGAAACCTGCCTGACGACGTTTCTGTATAAAGTTCTGTAACCTAATGTCAACTGACTTATCCGAGATTGAAAGGTTTCATACGCAACACACGCTGACATGGTGACATTAAGATTTGTACGAAATATTTCCAAATAAAATATTGTAATTGTAAATAACAGTTTAAGGCCACGGTGTACTGCAAGTAGTTGATCATTTTTTGTCAAAAGATGGCGCTGATGTCAGACCATTTCTAATTTTAATTTGTAATTTAATAAAATTTAAATAAGAAATGAAAAGAAACAGAAAGAGATAATTGAAAACTTAGTTTTCTGTCAATATATTAAGAACAAAATCTACTTTACCTGCTGCTTAAAGTTTTGATGATTTATTTAAAATTTTCAGAACTTGAACACTATGGAAAAAATTTGTGAAACCGATAGTAGATACTAAAAATGAAAATCAGCAGGTAAAAGAGAATGAGAATTTTCGAATCAGAATTGGCCATGCTGTAGCTGTAGCGCCATAAGGGATTCCAGTACACCGTGGCCTTAACACAGAAATTTTTTCCAAAAATTACTAAAAACTGAAATAAATCGAAAAAGGGAAATGAAAAAAAAACAAGTTTTTTTCGACAAAGGCGTCCAAATATGTTGAAAGTCGCTCTTTGTACATCATTCGACTTGCAATATAAACCGGACATGGAATCGAGCAAGTATTGACTTTTTATAGCCAACCAACATCAAGTGCAGCTGCTTCCATCCGTTTGTTACGGCTGCCGGTGCCGCTGCTGCTGCAGCAAACCTGCTGTAGATACGAATCGAAGGCACAAGAACTTGTCGATTCTGTGCTAGAGCTCGGGGGCCTAATAATGTAAGAGAACAGAGTATCGGAACAAAATTCCCGGCACGGGTGTGGGTGACAAAACAAATCCTCTTTCACCCTATTATTTCTTACAGTTTCCTCAATGCCACTACACTGTATTTTATACTGTATACGATATAAGGCACACCAGCAGCACGCTTTTGCTCTTAATCCCAATTTGATTTGCCCTTCTTTTCCCCCACACATGACCATATGTCAGTATTATAACCACTTCTCCTGACGCAGCGATGAACCTGAAAGTTAGGGGCAACGCACGCCAACACCAAAAGAAATAAAAAAACTTTTCCATTCACAGCAAGTGACAACTTTTCCCTGTAGGCTAGAAAAAATCTGAAAATTAGAAACTAGCTAAGCCGACTCGCAAATCGAGGGACTGTACATCAGCTAAAAGCTTTCGCACGTACCGGTACACATTTAGTAACGACTTCAAAAACGACATCTTTGGTCGATTGGGGAAATCCCAAAGGCGCTCTCTCTCCTCCTCTCTTTGGCTTAATGACAGTTCCTGCCAATTACCCAGCTTTGGCTTTACTCGTCCATAGAAAGGATCTCTTAACACGTGCAGGGAAATGTATGCAAGTACTGTACTATTACTACTAAGGGGCAGCATTACTCCCCTATTGATACATTCCCCCAGCTTTTCCCGATGCTTCGGCAACAAAAAGCTTCTACTCGCGCTGGTTAAATTAAAAAAAAAAAGCTTCTACTGACGCTGGAAAGTATTATTTGACCAAGGAAAGTACGTTGTTTCTAAGCAAAAATGTCAATAGTTAACCCCATTTTTTCCACAAAAAATAAGAAATCCATGTTAAATAACTTTTGTTAGTCAACAAAAGCTATCCTAGCCATGGTAAAAACACTCGACTTTTGCCAATAAAGAAAGGCTTATAGCGTACAAATATAAAAAAAATTCTTAAGAAAACTTTTCCTGCCTAGGACTATAGTATTGCCATAGTCTAAGGTTTCATCACGTATTTCGGAAGGAAAAAAACTGAAAAAGTAAATCACCTCAAGAAAGAAAAAAGGTTGTTTTCGCCCCAAAAGATATTTTTCGCTCTCTCTTTTCAAGCTATTTACATTCTGGTGAGGCCCTTTAGAAAACTTTTAAATCCCTGTTGGTGAATGAAGCTAAAAAAAAAAAAAAAAGATTGCCAGGTCGGCCGTATACATACGACCATTCATTTTCAAGTCCTTGTCAAAGGAGGGTAAGAAAAACTTGCTGGCTTGATTAGGGACTACCTAACACAAAAAAAATCCTATACGGAAAGGGAGATTAGAAACCTTCCATTTACAATTCAGCGAACTCCAAACCATAATGTCGTACTTTTTGACAAGCTTCCTAAGTTTGACTGCCTTGTTTCCAGGGGTGTCTGAACATTTTAAAATACATAAAATACTAAAAAAGGGACAAAATGCATATTTATTTTTGCTATTTTTTATGCGGCGACCAAGACCTAACTCAGTTGCGGGCGATAAAGCGTGGAGAAACTTAATCAGAACTTAAAGTAAGCAGAGGGAAAGGGTATAGGCAGACCAAAGCACGCATAGAATATGCTCCTATAGACTTAGTCAAAGGAAGAGTAAATCTGCGTGGCTTTGGGGCTCTTAATGGGAAATTCACTCCTTGTTCGTCCAATACCTACTATCTCTGCAAGCCTCTTTTGGTAAGCAAATGAGCTTGCTCTAGACTTTTCATTACGACCTTCTTCCTTCCACCTTTAATTGGGATAGAGTGGGGAGAAAAGGGAGCGAGTCGAGCGCCTCACACATCTTTCAAGTCAGTGTAGGGGTTGTAATTAACTCTTCAACAAAGACTTGCATCCCTACCTGTCTAAAGTAAAAAAAAAAAACACTATATCTCCCCTCTTCCAAAAACGTTTCAATCACGTTTTTTGTTCCTTTCCATAGGACAATAACCGTTTGATAAACACTTCACATGCCTATAAAAGCCTTTTAAATCTTCTATTACCTTGTAAGCACTCACTTCACCTCTAGTACAGTACACAAAAACAAAGAATAAAACGATAGGAAAGAAAGCACCGAAAAGCTAAATTTGTATCTCTTTTAGTAGCAAAGTCTATCTTCAAACGTTCGTTGTTCAAAAGTCCGTCGTTCGCTTTAAAAAAAGATGGCGTCTAGTGATGAC
Organism: Lepidurus apus apus; assembly: GCA_022832285.1. Classification (NCBI taxonomy): domain Eukaryota; kingdom Metazoa; phylum Arthropoda; class Branchiopoda; order Notostraca; family Triopsidae; genus Lepidurus; species Lepidurus apus. The sequence continues at coordinate 370,271 of JAGJRO010000074.1, read as the reverse complement.
TTCCGGGTGCCATCTTGTTTTAACCCCTCGCATTGCTAACGGTTTTCAAATTCCAATATTGAAATGCCCTGAAATGTAATAACCGAACGCTAAAGTGATCTCGGTCTGTGACCTGAACGATTAATTAAGATTCCATAACGACTTTTAAAGCAAATGGAGTTGTTTAACTTCCCACTTTTATCAAATATAATAAATTAGTACAAGGCAAAAATAATGGGAAAATACCACACTTGAGAGAAAAAAAATAATCCCTGAAATCAAATAGGGAAAATAATAATAGAGTAAATTGGTTCTATGAAAGACACACCCACGTGCTCTTATCTAAAGTTCCTAGGACTATAGAAGTCATTCAACGATGACGGTCTCTGGAGGTGGGTTACTTTTTACAAAATGCCATCAAGAAACTTTGCTCCAAATAGCCTTTAACTTATCTATACAATATCCTCCAATTGCTCTGCATTTCAAAAGACAGGGGCTTTGGTTCTGTATAGAGCTGAAACTGAAACCCGTTCTATAAAACAAAGAGCCCTAGCGGCAATTTCTGGCGAAGAGACAAGTCCTGAACTTCCTTAACGCCTTCACGTCTCCAAGTTCTTCAGCTATTCTGACCACGAAAGGAAGTCAACCTTCCTGGCAGCTATCATACAGCCGCTACTGGCAGACGACGTATATCGAACGTTTTGCCCTTTCCGTTTGAATCACAGCACCAAAGATATTGAAACCGAATGACGGATAGTGATCGAGTGAAGTCGAATCGGTCCCTTTTCCTAGTCAGGAAATTCGTTTTCCCCTCGTTTGTCTTTCAACTTCTTTACGGTTTTCGTTATTTATTATTTAATTTGTGCGTGTGTGTGTCTGGTGACTTACTACACGGTTTAGCTGTCTATAGCAAAGCCAGAGCAAGGACTCATTTTAGATGGATGTCCTCTAATCTGAATAACTCAATTGCAGCCCACCCAAAGACCAGCCGAGCCAAATTCCTTGGCGACGTTTGATCACGTTTCTTTTCCATTACTCTCCACAACAGTATATAACAAATAAAACTGTATATAATAAACAAAAACAGTATGTACTATATAACATAATAAATAAAAAATTTCCTATAATAAATTAAAAAGAATCACGCAAATCGGGTTTCTTACGGACTGTTTTATTTCCCCGCATTCTGGTGGTGGGTGGAGACATCATTGTGTATGGCCCATATATAGAAATATACAAGCTTGAGAATAAATGACGTCACAATCAGTTTTTTTTCAAAGGTCATATAAAGACAGGACAATGCAACCCAGGCATTCCTCCACACCTTTAAGTTTTTTCGTTCTATTTACCCTTAGCACCCGACGTCCGGAAAAAAATAACCCAAAAAAAGGAATCAACTCAACGTTTTAGAAGAATAGTTCTGACAAAGGGAGACATGGGGCCAAATTTTTGGCCCAAATTACTCTTGCCTCCAGTACATGGAAGTGCACGGTTTGGACACATTCGCAGACGACCCTGGAGAAAAAAAGGAACAAACATCCTAAAATCGTACGTTTTATAAAAAGGAAAAAAATAACAATTGTCTCAATAGATCCCCAAGTCCCCCCTATGCTCATCTAACTCGTAGATCGGAAACTTGTCCCCGGTGTCGAAGCAGCTTAAAGTGTGATCCTTCCAGCAATCCGAAAGCTTTTCGGAAAGGGATCACTTTTGTGTACTCTCCCCCGCCCGTAATGAAGTTGTCGTATAGTCCTATGACCCAGCCACATATCCAACCCAAAAGTCGTAAAAAATGAGCAATGGGCTACACACATTCACGACACTTTGAGTTCTTGGTTCTGCCGAGCGCATAAATCCAAGATGGCGGATTCTGACATTTCCTAGTCAGACGTGCGCTCCCCTGAGCGGGAAACTCAAAAAACGTTCGACTCGCACTTGACACGCGGAGCTGTTGGATAGGTTTGGCGGACCAAAATTTCGCTCAATATTCAACACTGGATGGCTTTCGCACGTACTGAGAATGCAAATCCGAGCCACTTTGACGTTATATCTGCACCTTTCCAGGTTTTCCAGCTAGTTCATCAGGCAAAGACGGACGTCGAATTTCAATGCGGCGTTTTAAAGGAAAATAACGGTTGGAAAAACTGGTTCGTTTTTCTTTGTGACCCATCAAAGGAAAGATAGTAAAGCCTTCGGGATGTTGTGCACTCGTACTCCAAAATTCCCCAGCTGGGGGGAAGGAGGGAAATATACGACGCGCCGCAGTTGTTCTTTCTGGTTGACTCTCCAAGCAACATTTGCATGTTTATAAGAAGCTGTGTGGCGCAGTCTGAAGTGTTTTTCTGTATTTCTGTGTATGAGCAGCGCTTCCAAAGCCATTTTTTAACTTTCCGCTGGAACCGAGCGCAGGTTTTGCTTTCCTCTTTCGCTGGTAAAACATCTAAGAAACTGTCAGCACTAACTTTGTGGACCTCGAGACTTAATCTGTTTTTACGGACAGAAAGTTGAAATTTTTCGAAAGTCCTTCATCCGCTTGTTCTTGCAACGTAGCAAAACTTTTGGATCGATGCCATTTCGCAATTACCGATTTGCTCGCGCCCTACAGTAAAGTGACGTTAACCGCCAGCAAAATGGAAGATGGGCGGAATAAATGCATGAATTATGAAACATGTTGACTTCGGGGCGATGATTAAGTACGAGCGCGGTCTGTATGATTCACGGTTCATGTACTTGGCGCGTCGTTGTGGGTTTCGAGGGGTCCGTCGTACATATGTAAGAGAGTGATGTTGGCGCAAAGTATTGGTGCAGACAGGGAGGTTTTCCAAAGGATGAGAGGAGGGGAGGAAGGGAGGGACTTCATAAAATCCACTTAATTACCGCCTCGTTAAAGCGGTAAGTACCCATGTCATGAATACCAGGGGCAGGAACCAGGTTTGGCTACTGCTGTCAAGGCGTGCAGACAACCTCATGGGCGAACTTGACGACTGCCCGTGTTGCATAGCGGCGGGATGTTCCCCTGCTATTCATCAAAAATACAAGATCGACCTTCCTCTTTTACATTCAACAAGACGTCTCCCAACGACACTGCCTTTTCAGGCGCCTTACAGTACAACAAATATGCAGTACTCGCCCAATTTGTTCCCAACTCGCAACAAATATGCAGTAAACAAAAAATGAATTCCGCTGACAGTTTACGTTTAACATGCAAACGTCCATGACTATTTGTCAACATTCCAAGCAGAAACGTGCGAGCACTAAGGCATACAAACTGCACGTACTTATACCACCTATACAGCGGGCTGTATGGCCAAGTCAAGCAAGCCATTTCTCACAGAAATTGTGCCAAGAATGCAACCATGCCAAGAACGTGCTGCCCTAAAGATTGTACCGTTTGACCACTAAAAGAGATCGGTTGACCCCAAAAGTGTCGTTTGGCCCCAGAAAAATTTGTAAGTACCTAATTTATTTTAAATAAAATATATTTTTTTATTTTAATTTACCTTAAATACCTAAAATATCAAGTATTAATGTTGCTAAAGACTTTGACCTTACAAGAAGATAATAAATTGTATATTTAGGTAGTCTAGTAGTTGACTACATCTTGTACCTTGACAACGGGTATCTTTTGGAACACATTGGCTGGATTAAGTTTCTTGCGCGATTTATACTCCCAGAATGAAACAGGTCCACTTCGTTTTCTTAGAGAAAGCTACTCAATGTGTGAAAACTATTGATTGATTGCAAAACTTAACATTTGCTCCAACCATCTCGAAGAAAACTGAGCTGTCAGCTTAGTACTTCCATTTGTATTAGCTACCTAATATCTAGGCTAGACGGGATAAGATAAAAACTTTTCTTCTTTAGCAAAAAAAAAAAAAAATCTTTTGCAAATTGTACTGAAAAAGAAGGGCCCTTGAGCAGCGTACCGTTAAGCCGTTTCCGAGCAAGTGCTCAAGGATTACCTACAAGTACTCAAGGACCCATGGGTATTGGCCAAACGATAAATGCAAGTAGACAAACGACACACCGGATTATCCCTTGTGCAAGGGCGAAACGCCACAGTTAGTAGCAGATTGACACCGATGGCCGTTCGAAGTCGTATTTTTAGCAAAGCTGATCGTTACCTTCAGCAAAATAAAAAGAAAAAAGAAAACGGCTTGCTATCGAAGGAAAGCAGCTGGGTCTTTTCATAAAGACTCGCATAGGACGTACTGAACGCGAGCTTCGCTTTCCCTTCGCCCGGAATCCCTGTTGTTGTGCATACAGTACTGCACTTCAGTTCGCTTTTGAGGCCTATCACAACCAAAGTGGTGGGCGAGGCTGTAGTAGTACGTTGCGTTAACGTTCCCTCTTGGATACATTCCAGTTTAATGGCAGCAACAAATGCGTATTTACTGCATACTGAGTAGGGGGAGGTTTCGGGGCCCGACATTCTTATTCTAATGTCATTGTGGAAGTGTCAAATAAATTTAGATGCAAGATTCCCTAAACCTTTCCATTTCAATCTTGCAACCTCTAAGTACGTTGTCCTTCGGATAAAATCTCGCATCTTGTATACGTATGCAAGGACATGCCAAAAAGGTTTTGTTTCAGCGAAAAAAGGACATCTGTAAGCTACAATCGTCTCTTCCAAAGATACTGAAAGGTCTGAGGAAGTTGGCAAATGTTTTGGCACGTATACCTTCCAGATTTCAACACCTAGAAGATTTAAATTTGAATGCCAAACACATGCGATATTTTACCTTGAAATTTCTTTTCCAAAATAAATAAAATAAAATTATTTGTCTGAAATCCTTAAATTTCTTTTCTAAAATAAATAAAATAAAATGATTTATTTCTAAAATTATAAATTTTCTTTTCCAAAATAAATAAAATAAAATTATGTATGTCTAAAATTCTTAAATTTCTTTTCTAAAATAAATAAAATGATTTATTTCTAAAATTCTTAAGTTTCTTTTCTAAAATAAAGAACATAAAATTATTGTCTAAAATTCTTAAACTTCTTTTCTAAACTAAATAAAATAAAATGATGTATGTCTAAAATTCTTACATTTCTTTTCTGAAATAAAATAAATAAAAAAATACAACGTGAGGCGACTTAAGAGTTGACACATAAAAAGAATGAACCTTGCAATACTGTACGAAGTGACATTCACATAGGAAGGCAGTGCAGGATACATTTACGTGAAGCATTAGCTGGAAAGTTTAAGTTCCCATTCACGAGCAAGAAGAACGCAGTAATACAGTGTGCACACGTACAGACGCGGCCCAAGTGCAAGACGTGCGGGACATGGTTAGTTATATACGCCTCGCAGGCAAATCAGGTCACGAGGGCCCCATCAGGGGACCTGCATTACTCACAGAAGGAGCGTAGAAAACGAGTGTCTTGCAAGCCAAGAAATATGGGCTCACTTACCATTGAGGATATGCACCATGACTGTGGTAGAAGAGTGCTCCGAAATGGCACAAGTGTAGTTCCCAGAATCACGTTGACTCGCATTAGCTATATACAACCGGCTAATGGCTCCTTGAGGTAGCAAGTCTGTTTTGACGCTAAGAAAAAAAAATATTTATAGTATACAAAAACTGCAAAAAAAAAATATTAAAAAATATTCCAGCCAATCAGTTTACCTTAATCAAAAAAATCTTTTTCTTACAAACACGGGGAAAAATTCAATTAAACCCAAGGGGTTTCAATGCCATAAAAAAATTCAAACTTTCGCGTCAAGAAGCAATAAAAATCTTTTATTCGCTTAAAAAAACCAAGTTTGAAATTGGAAGAACGTTTTGGACTCCGAGGGAAAGTGCGGGAGTATTTTAGCTTCCACGCATTCCAACCCGGAAACGGATCTTAAAAGTGCTGAAGATTGAAATAGGATATTGGGGAGATTGAATAAGAAAATGGTTATGGTTTTAAATATGGAATAACAAGAGTCTGACAAAAAGTGTATGTGTTTGCTATTCTTCCGTTTGAGACCGTCGTAAATCCCCCGCACTCGCGGAGAAAATGTTGTTAAATCCAAAAGGAAAGCACGACGAATAGAAATGATTGGTAGACTTGACAAGATTTTACAATTCCCTCTCCTATTTGTCATGCATGGATCATGTCATACGCCATAAAACATGTTAGACTGAGCCGCCTGCTTTTCCAACGAAACACACAAGAGAAAAAGCTTTGATTTGGGGGGAAGGACTGCGACTGCCACTCGGTATATAGCTTGATATGTTATAGGTTTTTATTTGTTGGTGACTGCTGCAATTCCCGAGGTTTCTGACTCTGCGAACCCCTTTTCACTCTCTTTCCAAGGATTTGAGGTCGAAGGATCTGAGCTCAAAACTTTGCCGGGGTTGTAAAGCAACCCCGCCCGCGTTTGATGGAAGGAAGGGAGGGCAGAAATGACTCCTTTTATGTCTTCACAGCTGATTCGGACATTTCTCTGTCTCGTAGCCGGAGCAGCGGAGACAAAAGCGTGCAGCAAGCTCAACTGTCTGAGATTCGCTTCCCACTCCCCCAAACCCGGCATTTCCTCGTAAGCAAAAGGTCCTAAAACTTGCTAAAAGGAAGGAAGACACGATTTTCAACCCAAACGCGTGCTCGTAACTAGCACCAGCCTATCCCTCTACGTATTACATCTGATCCCAGGCTCATTAATCTCTTTCTTTCTCTCCTTCTTTGTTTAACAGCAACCTTCCATGCTCGTTTACAACTTCTAAAAGAAAGCCAAGTCCCCCTAGATTCTACTGAAACTTTCCTTCACGAAACGTTAATCGGGTTCATTGTTATAGAGTAATTTCGGAGGAACAATTCGGGCACCTGTTGCGTGACATAAATCCCCAGGCGACCGAAATAAAGATTACGTTCATACTAACAAGGCTTCTTATTGCTATATTCATACTTCTTACTGCTTTATTTGTCACAGTTTGAATTTCTTTCCAAATGTTTGTTAACTTGGGGTGTTTGTGTAGCATTAAATGCACGAAAATGTAGAGTTTTAAGGTCATGGTGAACTGTCAAAATAATAAATAATAATAATAATTTTTGTCAAAAGATGGCACTGATGTCAGACCCCTATATCATGATAACGCAGCAATTTAAACAAAAATTTAAGAGAAATTTAACGACATAACTGAATTTTTTATATCTTAATAAAAATATCTTGGTAGGCTGCGTCAAAAGATTTAGATATGATTTATTTCAAATTTTTATAACTTATTCAAGTTACGAAAATTTTAAATAATCGCAGCTAAATGTGTTTTTTTTTTAGAGAGAGAGAGAGATATGATGAAGAGAAAGGAGCTTTTTCTTCACAAGAGCACGGTGAATAGCAAGGGGTATAGTCTCTATGACAAATAAAAGGGAAATTATAAGTAATTAAGAATAATTACCTGATTCCACCACGTGATGTGTCGTAGTTAAGTAACCGGAGTCCATGACGCCACATCACATTGGCAGCAGGTGCAGGAACTTTACTGACTACACATTTGAGCTCAATGGTACTGCCCGTTTTGTAAAGCTTCTCTTCAATCACTCTTCCGTGATCATCGACCATTTCCACAACGGGCACTACAAAAAAGAGGCATCGTTAAAAGAATTATATTTCATACAATGATATCAAAGGCATTTAAAAAGCATATATAACCTATAGGTAGGTCTAATTGTAATTGGCTCTTTTTACAAAGGTAGCACAGGAGTTGGTATTAAGCCACAAAATTTAACAAGGCCCTCGGGCTAGGCTGTTCCAGTTAATATTCACTAGTGCTTAATAGGGATCTCGAACGTTACTACAAGATTCTGAGCTTTGCCTTGTTAAACAAAACAACTCCCTTAACAGTAGTGCATATATTGCACAGTTGCTGCTCATTGCACTTTAGAGATGCTCAAAACATAACACGCTGGCTTTTATGGTACGAATAAATAGGAAGGAGAATATTGGATCACAAGCTGGACAATCAACTTTGACGATCTTTATGCACTACTAAATCCTAACGTAAATACATCTTTCATTACTCCTTTCTTCCTACTCATACCTGTATATGCCATGTTATATTTTATCGTTGATAAAATTGGATTAAATCTTTAAAATAAGCCCTGGTTTAATTCGCACACTAAGCATCTCGGATGCCCTTCAATAAATAAACAGTTTCACAGCACTCCTTAGCGGTCATCATATAATACAGTTTTGGAAAACGCCCCATTGCCATAACAACATTTCTTCACTTTAGCTTTAAACGTGCTTTAAACTGATTCCGAACGTTAGAAACTGGCCTATAGATAGAATAAAAATGAATATAATATAAAAATAAATGAATAAACTCAAATAATACAAAATAATATAAAAAATAAATATTATATAAAATCTATAATAAATAGAAGATAAAGGTTGTCCACTTATACTTGATGTTTATAAACACTTTATAGTTCAGTTTAGCTAGATTATAATTAGGAAATACAGTAATCATGTACCAGCAAAAAGTCACCAAGAATCGCTAAAAAGTGCCCTCTGTTGCGTGCATGCGTGCGTTAATGTCTCAGTTGTGTCGTATGGATCTTAAAAGAAAAATACACCAGAATTCTTGAAATGGTGAAAGTCTTAAGTCGTATTTCTTTAGGTACGACGTTCTTATAATCCGATTTGGATGTTTCCCTTCCTTTCGTATTTCTTGAATACCTTTTTCTCTCTCAACAGAATCGGTAAGAGATTTTTTTTTCATTGTTGTAGACACCCAGAAACTTTTCCTTGAAAAGGGGCTTGTTAGCTTGCTGCTCCTGACAGTGTTTGCCTCTTTTGGGTTGGTTGCTTCGGTTCATTCGTTGAGCTACACCAAAGTTTCTTAATAAGGGGCTCAGCCATTTTATTTCTTCTATTTCTGCTCTGCGTCGTCCTAGCCCTAACCGTGTGCTTCGCTCGGCGAGCACTATCTATGTACTTCTTGTCGGAAGCTGTTTCTTTTGAGAAGACGATGACAGTCTTGTTTGGGTTAAATCCAAAATCCATTAGCTCATAAATTAACCCGCGCTTGCTCTTTACAAGAAAGCAAAAGAAACCTTTTCTGAGGGTTTTCTGGCAAGCGGCCATGTATTGCTTCACTTTTTTTTTTTTTTTACTTTTTTCCCCGATTTTTTTAACTGCAGTATTCTATTTTTTTATTGTTTATCTCTGCCTCGCTTCCTTAGATAGATACAAGCTACGTACCAGTCCCCTGCTTCTTAAATCCCGGTAGCCCCAGAAAAAAACACATTCAGAGATACGATTATCCACAATAACCACAAAAAATGAAACCAAACAAAAACTTAGGTTGCTTTTAGGTTAATATTAAAGCCTACTTTGTCTTTTCAACTGAAACAAACGCGTAACAAACAGGGACGGATGAATGTATTGGTTATAAGACTAAGCCTTAGGTCCTCCATGTTATCCTTTTTCAGCCCTTTTCTTATATAATACAGTACTTTATTTACAAGTGGAATCTTAAGTTTTACCAATGAGGATCTTCATGGGTATAACTTCTCAAAAATCTTCTCCAAGTTGCTTTAGTCGTGACTTCTACATGTATAACTTTACACGACTTCTACGTGTTTACCTAGACCCTCAGTTCGTAATAGCCTTAGGCTTATGCCTAATAGAAAGTATGCTTAAGCCTACCTGGTAACAAAAACGAGTGATTTACTGAATATTAAACGTTTCAGTCAGTTAGGAACTCATTACTACCAAGTTCTATTGCACGATTGTCTCCGAGTCGCAGAAATTTGCTTAAATTTCCGAAGGGAATTACAACAAAATTAAAAACTAATACGAGACATTTTTTTGAGTGATTTACATATTGTTTTGCTCCACTTAACTATATTTGATTTTTATTGTTCTTTTAGCCCATTCCTAACCTAGGCTTTCGTCGGTTTTCATTGTCTATATTTGTTTAATATTTTAAATTATGCGAAGAGTTTATCTCTTATTTATACGTAAATAGTTACCTATTTTATTGTTTATTTTCGCTTTATTTATTCACGTAAATATACGTTTTTGAACATGAATTGGCCTCACTCCCCAAAAATTCGCATTCCCTTTGCAATATAGTCAAATAGTATTGTGACAGTAATGCATGGAATGTATTATCTTGCATTACGGCAATTAACGGAATGAGTTTTTCTTATTGCCTAAATATCAGGGGAACGTGCCTTTGGAAATGGAGTTATTACACTAATGTTTGGAACATGATTGGACGGTTAAGCCGTATACTAAAAGCTTGTTTTACGGTTAACTGCAACATGTTGATCCTGTCTAACAGTAATTACGTTCCTCTGTGACCAGCTGTGACCCAAGGAGAGCTTTCGGGGCTGTTATTTCGTCGAGATATTCCGCCGTTGTTTGTCCTCGCACTTGCGAAACTATATATTCAGATCCCTATAGCACTTGAGCCAAGAGGCGTTCCCCGTTTTCCCTTTATCACCAGTCCTGAAGTCATGGGGTACTTGCATATTTCATTGTCGGAGCCACTCCATCGAGCTTTTGTGTACATAAACGTTCCTGGTCGTTAAAAAGGTTTTAAATTCTCCGAGTCCGCCCTTTATTTAAACGCTGTTAATAACCGTTGGGTCTGCGCTCAATTTGCCCCAAACTTATTGGGACACAAGTTTCATACATGTGTTGCTTGGTCTACTCTTGTTCCGGTTAATTTAGCTTAATAAGCTCACTTTACTTTAGCACCTTCCAAGTACGTGGGGCTGGCTCTCCTTTGCACCTCGGCAACGCGCTCCTTTCACTTGCAAGTGGCTTTCATTACAAAACAGAGACTCCTTCACCCCAGTTTCATCTTTTTCTTCTCCTCCAAGACATCTTTCGTCGAGTTTCAGCGCTAAGCTCCTTGCTCACGAGTACTCTACAATGAGAGCCAAGGTCCATGGAACAACCAATTAAGTCATTCCCGTTGGTAGGCGCCGCCTCTTTACGCCTTTTTTGTCGCTGGGACTAGCTTATGCATATAAAAACGAAAAAGAAAATAACTTTCTGCTTTTTTATAGTACACCATCAATGACCAATCTCATTTAGCAAATCTCTTTTGGTGTTCTTGTAAAATTTTTAATTCCTTTCACGTCTCTTTTTCTTTTCTTTTGGAATCACGAAATGAAACCACGAAATTGTCCCAATTCTATTACTGCATGATCCCCAGCCCTCTGCTTTTAAGGTTCGGTTCACGCAGTAATAAAAGCGTTACCTTTTGTTTGAAGGTCTCGAGGTTTTAGCAATCATCGCGACCTTCTTAGCTTACTTCACCACTAAGAAACCATCCCATTCGATGATTGTTTTCCTGCTTCTTGATATACGTCATCGCTGAATGTGTACCCAAGGCAGAGACGCACACACGCAGTAATAGGTATAGAAACTCCCCGGAGACTGTCCTATTGTGTTTTCCCTCCTCTCACAACATCCTATGATTGCTACTAATGGTCCCTGGCGCCAACTATGGAAATATCTGGAAACCTTCGGATTGATTTCCCATAAATTCCAATTCCTTACTTCTTGGAAAAGCTATATGTTCAGCCAAGCCGAAAGTCTTTCGTCGACCCGCTAGAGCGTGAATTTCTGCCCGATTATGTAATTTTCAATGCACGCAAAGAATTTTAAAAGTCTTCGGTAATTGAAAATTGATCCAACGCAAAGTGTGCAATACTTGATCAGTGAGTCATCGAATCCGATTCTAACGAACTTCCTTTAGCTCAATTAATGGATCTAATAGCGCGTTCCACTGGTGCACTATTTTTGGCACTGTCTGGCTGTGCACCCACTGAGTGCCAAAAATACTGCACCAGTGCAACCAGTGGAATGCGCCTATGCGCCAAAAAAGTAAGATTTTTTTAAAGGAATAAGAACTTTGCGCGATAAACTTAAGAGTTCCATGAACGTACCCAAATCTGTTCCATGCACAGAATCATTCAAGAAACTCAGCCGCTTTTCGTCATATCACTGCATTCTGAAACTTCATTGAAAATCCCGGCCATCTCATGGAGTCGCAGGCCTGCTGGGAATGCGCGGCGCTCGTTTTTATCATCAAAGGCAACGAAACAAAAAACCAACACGAAGTAGCAGAGTGCTGCCCACGATTTCCAATACGGAGATGCTGCTTGCCTTTCCGATGCAAGTCTCAGCGGGACTCAAATCAAAGCTACAAAAACCCTGTACCACCCGCGCCCTGAGACGCAGAAATGTTCGCTCGCCTGGAAACCGAAAAATACCAAACCGTCTCTGCTTACCAAGCAAACAAGTCAACTAAAACTGAGCGACAGACTCCCCAGCAGCGACTTTTTTTAACGTTTAAAATTAGCCAGTGTCTCTTCCTCGCAAAACTCGTTTTCGTGGAACGTTTTCCTTGCCAAAAATTTTATCCCAAGTGTCGAAATCTTATCCCTTTATTACTTCGCTCGCTTAAAAAATTCAAAACTCCGAATTGCCTGTTTTGGTCCAAAACCTTAAGCAAAGTAGACGTAGCCTATAGTGTCGGACGCGATAAAGACGCTTATGGGCCGAGCTTTGTTCGCGAGAATCGCTGCGACCGCCGTAGGGCATTTCTTCCCAAGTTTCCAACCCCACAACTAGCGTGTCAACCTCCGCCCCGCCTTCTTGTTTGCTCCAGAAGAATAGTAAATAACATGGGAAACTCAACTCCTGGACGGGGGGGGGGAGAAAAAGAAACGTGAACAACAAAAGAGACCGAAAGCATCACGCGATGTCTTTTGGAGACGCCATCAGTGCCAAGTGGCCTGTCTCGGACGTTCTGATACTATCCCTGCAATCCGGCAATGAGGCTCCTTGGGGAGGCTGCCGTCTCTAACTTGGTGCGTCCTTTTAGGTTACGGGGGTGGTCGCTCGAGAGTTTAGTAGACCTTCACACTCACACACTGTCCTCTACAAACCCCGAAGGTGATCGAGTCCATTTTCTGGGAAATAATAGGAAAAAAGCTTTATTCGGAGCCTCAGGGGCGCAATCGTTCATGTTAACATGGTTGTAGTGCTAAAAAGCTTTCCTTAACTTCTCTAGGTTGGGGTAACCTAAAAGCAGAGCCAGATTAGTTCTATAAAAAGGTACCTAGTACCCCTGGCAGTTATACCCCGTGTACGGGTAAACGGGGGCGTTTGTCACACAGCGAGACGGGAACTATCGGCGAATAAGCTTGTCCTAACATTTTCTTCGGGAGAGAAGGCCTCATAGATAAATACAAATATTACTACATCGAGTGACTGGCTAGGGAAATCACTCTAACAATTCCCTGACGCTATCTTTCTCGTATGATTCAATATTGGCCCGCATGGACTGCATAATAGATTATTTCTGCAAACATGCAAGGGATTTCGCTAAACGACAAGCAATACCAAGTACTGTACACAAACAAGGATCTAGTATAGTATATGTATATAAGTCTATCAGTGTCAATATATCAGGTCCAATCTCTTGCATATCCACGAAACAATAACACAACTCAACCAATTTCTTTTCAACCGAAAAGTTCAAACGCAAGAAGTTTGGACCTGTTATTCTTAATCAAGGCCGAGCAAAGTTGCCTAAAAACTGAAACCTTGCAAGTTGCAACAAGATGAAAACCAGATAAACTTATCGATCTTTGCAGCTTTGTTCATCCCCCATCCCTCCTTACGTCGCAAGATCTATATAAAGACTATTTTTGATCTATCTATTTTGCTCCTTTTACGGAGTCAAACAGTTCTATTACAAAAACAACGTTGTAGCATAAGCAGGGAGAAGCAAGAAACGTGCAAAAAAGAAACCTAATCTTTTTATTATAAGCCGGACAGCAAACTGTGGTGAAAAATTTTACTTTTTGGAATCAAAACAAGTGTAGAAACTTTGCCGGCTATTAGCTATTATTTTTTAATTTCTTACGCAAGGCTTTGGCAAAACAATAACAAAAGTCAGCGCCATCTGTGATAGTTTCGTATCAATAAGCTAAAGTACACGGAAGCCTTAAGTACTGATCTATAGTGCAATAAAATCTCTTAATCTTAGGCCCAAAAAAATCTCTTTCACTAATCGCTATTCCTATATTGCGCTGTTAAAGCTTCGAGCATATTGGTAAAGGTGATGTCGAGGAGACAGGAAGGAAACCCATGATAGCAAACAGAGTAATTAATACGGAAAGGAAGCCTAAAGGCTTTCAGCCACTGTTTCCTATCTAAGACAATAGCAATGGTCACTGTCACACCATTTGGATCCCCTTTGCCTAAGAACAGCTCTTGCTTTCTTTACTTACATACAAGCCAAAGCTGCTCATCTTCGTTCAATCATGCACATATTATTACACTCAGACATGGCTCCGAAAGCTTGGGATCGCGTGTATCTTTTTTTATCAAACGCCTAATGGTTGGCTGTCATGCTATACAAATGACTTACTAATCGTAAACGAACGCTTAACTATGAAAACTCATTTGCCTTCCATAAGGTTGGCCAAGCCGGCAGTATAACCTATTAGTTTACACATAACAGGGTGAATTTGATAACTGTGGGTACGCATTCTAAAAGCCTATTCTTCTTTATGACCGTCACATTCCCCTTACTATCATTAACAAACTATAATGTGGAGTTTGTTACAACTCCAAAGGGACTATGACCACCGGTGATCAACATGCGACCCAGCAGAGACCTAGCGGCGCTGAACGAAACTAAACCAAAAAGTAAATACAGATAGTTATGATCGAATCCAACCTAACTTCGCTTGTCTGGTTGACTTACCAGCTCTAGCCTAACACTTTACGCTACAGTGCAAACATTACTCACATGCTTACAAAGATAGTTGAGTTAATGATCTTCAATACAATTTTAGGATGTTCTATAATTACAAGCGATAAGAATAATAGCCTTTGAAGCCTATCCTTAAAACCATGAAAATCAGTTGTAAGTGCCAGAGGTTTAATCGCTTTCCAATACGCATAATTATTTCCTGTCTTCGTAAGAATTTTTAGAAAAAGTCACTGTAATCCGAAATTCTCCGCACGATTTTTTCTTTTCACGCAAGGATTTGAATTTTTTTTACCTGTTACTATAAGTTGGACCACGTGTATTCTGGGCGGATGCGTGGAAACCTGGCATTCGTACAACCCCTCGTCTCGCGGGTTGGCATATTTGATTTGCAATCTCCAGTCGTTGGGATGCTGGAAATGGAGTGAGAAGCGCGAATCCGTGCTGTAGGTATGCAATCCGAACGTCAATAAATGGAGGTCATCCTTATGTCGGCGAACCCAAGATACCTTTCAAACGGAGAGAAAAAATTGAAATACAACGTTCGTTCAAGTCTCAAAACTAATATGTACCACAAGACCCAATTTCTTTCAAAAACAAACCAAAAATCATATTTCTACAAACATTTCGCCGAAAATTTATCCCTCAACAAACTCCCTAAAAAATAAAAAATAAAATACCTCGCAACAGCAAATACCCTGTATAGTGAACACACAATTTCGTATGCAAACCTGAAAAGATCAAATAGCCTACATTTCTTAATAATAAAGCTAGACTTGCTTCTTTTTTTCAGCTTTTGATACTTAAATAAAAAGAAACCTTAAAAGATGGGACATCCTGTGTTGTGCTGTCGACAATGTATGGTTTTGAGAGTGGATGATTTATTGCAAGGCCGATATTTGCTAATAAAGGATTCACATAAATACTTGCTGGGTAAATCACTGTTTGTTGACGTTCGCTTATCATCCCCCCGGTTATAAATCCCGAACTGATAGGTACACATGACATACTGAACAATGAACCTCGATCCCGACATCATTACACTCCTGCTGGATTAAAATAAACTAAATAAACTGCCTTATAATAAGCAACACTAGACCAAACTATGTATTTGTATATTTTCTCTCTAAACAAAAAGAAAAGAAAAAGTATGTCAGACCCTGACACACTATTTTCTTAAAAAAAAGAGATATTCTCACTAAACAAATTGTACGCTAATGGGCAACACGAACACTAAGGGGCAAAAAAGTTATGAAAACCCCATACAAAGTTTAGTATTTTTCTCTCCGATTCCTGTTTTTTCTTTCAAGCGACAGAATATTTTGTTTTCCACTCTTTCGAGGGTAGAGGATGCTTATTACTTGTATGCCCGTTAAGAAAAAGAGCAATAACGTGGGAATTCCATCAGCTGAGCAAACTGAGTCAATTGCTCTCGGCACGTTTAGATATTTGTGTACAAAATGTATGTCTCGCCAAGCTGCCGTTTACTTCCCTTGTTCCTCAGCAAGCTTTCCTCCTTCCCAATTATTTAACTGCAACTTGCAAAAGGTAAGTATAAAATAAGATAAAAAACGAATCTAAATTAACACTATTTACGTTTACGCAACAGGAAAAAAGAGATGTACCGTCTTGTCCTGGAGATCATGCACACGGCAATGCAGAAATGCTGTTCCCCCTAATTGGACAGTGACATTGGAGACAACAGAGGTTTCCTCGAAAAAGGGCAGCCTGTCAGGTAAATCTTTGGTGTCCAATGTCGTCTCCACGCCAACGTCCATATTGTCGAGCGTCAGCGCCAATGGCGTTCCTACTCCTAATTTGGCGCTTCTGCTTCCCTTCACGCTCCTTAAAGGCAGTGCATTTTCCTGAAGCCCGCTTGGGATCCCAGTTCGCAACGATCCTACCTGGATCATAAGCAAGGGTTCCGCTGGAGCTATACAAAAGGAAGGAAAATTGCGTTAATCAAATACCGAAAACGAAAAAGGTCTTACAAAACTTACTAGAATTGCTCGTTTCCGAACTCGGCGTTTTGGTAGCGGAAAGTTCTGTAGTACTCGCGGCAGGGAGTCCATAACTAGCCAGGACCATGAGGCAGCAGCAGCAGTAATATCGAAGTACCCAGCCGCAGTAAAACGCCGTAAGGTTGGTGCTACTGATGGAAGGAAGGCCTTTCATGTTTTCATCTGCATTTCTATCCGCAGCCAATGAGTGGCAAATGGAAGGAACACGCTCTCCTTTTATTTTAAAAGGCTCCCAGGCAAACCCAATTTTCTTCTTCTCGATCTTTACTTTCTTAACTCCCCAAAGGAGGAAGAAAAATGGCTGGGTATGTTGACGCGGTGCGTAAATATATATGTATATATATTTATATATATATATTTATGCACCTAACAGGATGAGCAGCTGGGAAGTGGAAGGGATAGTAGTCCCTGACGACCTGTCGGGAGAGAAACCAAAACAGTTTTGTCAGATCTCAAAAGATCCCTTTTCTGCGTGCAATACAACCTTCAGCTGTACCGAAAGTTACGCTTGATTTCGCAAACGCGTGAACGCTTAAAGGGTTAGTAACATTGTGTAAAAAAAGTTTTAACATTTTTAATACGTAAAATATAAAAAGGCGAATTAAGGCTCCCGTATACTGTACTTTTCAGAAGCAAAACAAAACTTTGCCGGCAATTGGCTATCTATTTCTTTGCTTATGCAAAGCTTTCTCAAAACAATAACAAACATCAGTGCCATCTGTGGCTCGTTCGCATCAATAAGCTAAGGTATATGGGAGCCTTAATCAATTGATACTATATATGGCTGAACTTGTTTTTGTAGAACGTTTAACCCTATTAAAAACGAAGCTTGTAATATGGGAAATACAAAGTTTTTGTCAGGATTGCGTAGTTTTGCAGTGTAGTATTTCGATCGGCGTTAATTTGGTTTTCCATAAGGGGATGCTTTCAATGAAATTAAAGTCGTTGATTAGACTACCGAGAACAACTTGGTTTATTTCCGACTTTAGGACACGTTTTCTTCTCTTATTTTGAAAACTGCGTTGAAACGAACGACGCAGACTGGATACAGCTACGGTTTGTATTTACTTACATTAGCAAGTTTTGCTTTCGTACCTAATCCTGGGTTAATTATTGCCCGTAATTGGATATTGAGCTTATGCCCAGGTTCGTTCCTAAAATAGAGCCAGTAAATACCCAACTAGTGCGAGAAACGAGGATGCCAAGTATTGTCTCCTGAGCGGACGAATAAAAGGCTTTCTGTTTGGGAGCTTTCATTTCCACCTAAGTTCTGCTTATCCGCCATCCATGGCGATGAGCACCCGATGAGTGAGACAGTGCGAGAAGAAGAGCGTGAGTAATTTTTCACTCTATTTTTCTGGGAAAAAACTCAAGAAAAAACGACTTGAGACTCACGGTCCGTATTGAGATCGTTGAAACCATGGTAACGTTGAAGAAAAGTAAATTGGCTCCAACAACCGTTTCTATTGTTAGCGCCAGTTTTATGAGATTTTTTCTCTTGTTTTTTTTTTTTACGCTCTTTCGCGGGCCAAAGTGAAAAATTTACTTAAAAGCTCCTGGAAATGACTGTCGCGTTTACCTTTAATGCTGCCATACTGGCCCTACGAAACACTCTCTGAGCTTTTCTATGGAAGAGAAAACCCGATTTGGGCGTCGTATAGTTGCCTCCTTGTTAACCATTCCGTCGCTACAATGAATCTCAAAAGGAAATAGAAAAGTTACGTAGGACTGACGATTACTTATCCTAATTTAAAGTTTGACAAGACTCAAACTAACATCTTATTTCTTTTACCTTCCCCTTAAGCCCACGCCCTTTTCTAACGGTAACAACTGCTTCCTCTCCGCTATTCTGTAGTAGAAGGAAATATGTATGTAGACAGCTCTTTTAGGCAAGGGAAACACAGGTTTTAAGGTCCAAATTCAGTTTGCGCGCCATAGAAGATAGCACCTTATAGCGGTTTCCATTGGCTGCACTGGTGCAATATTTTTGGCACTCAGTGTGTTTAATAAAATCTGTAGAATATCCGATAATTTAATGAAAAAGAGCTAGCCATATTTACTTTGAACAGCCTACACTATTTTATGTTTTGTATGAACTACCGATTTTAAAAGGATTTTTTTCTGCACCAGCAGCTCGCATATTATGGGTTTTATTGGATCTAATTTAGGAATTTCCGGACAATAAAGTCTTTTATCACAGACACGTTAGCCATTTTAATGCGCAGCAACCTGCTGACATTGCATTTTTTCTCCCCTCTTTGTTTTTGTTCTTTTCTTATGAATTTTATATCCGTCTCCCCCTTTCACGTTCCCCAACTTCAAAGCTTTGGAGTATAAGCTCGATTGCCGGGATTTGGAAGATTCCGGGCTTCTCGCGGACGTCCAGGGTTTCACCCCGATCTAATATTGGCCTTATTGGGATAGAAACACACTTTGTTTTAGCGCAACATTGGAATCGAAGTGCCGCGCTCAATTTCGTTACAGGAATTTAATCCTTTCTTTTTCTTTCTTTTTATCCCGTCTCCCCACGCTTCTCTAATTATTTTTTCAATTCAATGAAACTACCCAACATCCTAGTTCAAGGAAATTAAATTGTTTTCTGAGATCGTTCAAAGCAAATTAAACGCGCATTCCATTTCCCCCCTTTTTGTACTATATAGAGTTGTACCACGTACCCCATATCTCTTTGTTCCTGGATCTCCGTAACGGATCCATGCCCAGAGAGCTTTATCATATTTCAAACGTCTCAAAGCAAGGCTATAACTATCCGTTTTTTTGCTTGAGTTCAAAAGAAGAGCTTCAAAGGAACATTTAAAAAAATATAAAAAAAAAAAATTTAGAAAAAAAATCAGTTTAACCTTTCCAGAGAAGTTCTTTTACAATACTTTGCCTCTAAAGGCTAACCAGCAGCGTGGCAGAACAAGGCAGTGGCGACAGTGATGAAACGGAAGGAAATGCCGTCCCTGGAGATCCCAACGTGTAAGATATCACACAGCAAGCCCTTTTATTTCTGCGCGGAAAGCTGTAGAAATGTCTTCGCAATACCTTTAAACGGAATACCATCGAAACCGAGTCCCTCTTAAGTTGTCTTCTTTTTAACCTCTTGACTTCCTCTCCCCTCTCTTTCTTTCTCCCCTATATAAAGCTATTGCTGCAGCTATGCGCCTCTGCGCTGCGGGAGCATTGTCTTTTTTGTGTCTCGTCTGTTCTGTTCAGAAAATCCACAAGACCAGAGCAAGAGAACCACTTTGACCTTTGTCTCGGCACGAAATAGGGCCTATTATATTACCTACACCAAAGGAACATTTCTAGGACTACCCCGTTCTGTAAGTAATATAAGGCCGACAAACTAACTGCTCATTCTGCCAATCCCAGTCGCAGACTATGCAGAAGGCCAAACTGTGAAGAAGATTTGTCACATAAAAACCTTCCAAATAAGAAAAAATGGACTGGGGACGACAGGACCAGAAAGCTCATCCGTTTTACACAAAGTATTTTCGTTTTGCTTAAGACAAAAGAATAAATGACTGAGGTTTAGGATTCTGGTTGAAGGTACCCGTGACGTCATAAGACGTTGTCATAGCAACTGACCTTGCGAACTCGGCTTCTCTTCTCATCTTAGCATCTCGATAGACCGGTAATTCCACACAGATTCCGATCTTACCCACGTTTCGCGAGGACCCAATGACTGGTGATCAATACTTGTTGGTTTAGTATAACTATACGGCTACACATAACATTCAATATTGCTAATAATTATACTGAATTTTATTCCTATTGTTTACTTTAATAATTTATGGCGTGGCGTCTTCCAACACTGAATAATAACACGACCGCTAGAGTGTGCTGTTACGTTTGTTTTCCCACTGTCATCGGAATGCTTGGCCAATTACACAAGGGTTTATTTTTATAAATTAATACTATTTAATCAACGTTAAAACATAGCAGTGTATGGCTGCACATAACTTTCAATATTGCTTATAATTATAACGAATTTTATTCCATCAGTATTCCTATTGTTTACTTTAATAATGTACGGCGTGGCGTCTTCCAACACTGAATAACACGACCGCTAGAGTGTGCTGTTACGTTTGTTTTCACATTGTCATCGGAATGCTTAGCCAAAAAAATTAATATATTTTTTTAAAATTAATACTATTTTATCAACGTTAAAACATAGCAGTTTAGTATAATGGCTACACGTAACTTTCAATATTGCTTATAATTATACTGAATTTTATTTCATTATTATTCCTATTGTTTACTTTCATAATGTATGGTGTGGCGTCTTCCAACATTGAATAATAATATGCCCGCTAGAGTGTGCTGTTACGTTTGTTTTCATACTGTCGTGCGGAATACTTGGTGAGCCAATTACACAAGGGTTTATTTCAAAAACTTCATAACTTCATAACCTCATAAACTTCACTTCTTTTATCAATGTTAAAACATTTTAAAACAGTATTTAGGATTACCAAAGATATATTCAGGGCATCCAAAATGTTATGCCCAGGCCAAATCGTTTAAATTTTAATTCAATCATGTAACAATACTCCCAAACAACTGAAGGGTCATTTATCTCTGCTTTTGTCAACGGTTACATTTATGGAATTAAATCCAGACCATGAGTTCTCCTGTCATCAAATAAGGAACGTCCAAGTAGACATTAATCTTGAAGGAGAAACAAGTCCTGCGATGTCATCTTGTGACCAGGACAACCGGCAACCCTAGTAAAGCCGCTTTCCAACGGATGAAAGCTTAATATTACTTAACCAATTACTCTATCTTGTTCGCCATGTTAGAGATCAACGCACAATAAAGAATCTACGAAACTTAATAGGACCATCATTCTGACAGGGCAATCGCAAAAAAAAGGCTGTCCGATGGTCACGTTGCTATTATTGGCACGTGCAATGCTACGTGTAGGATATGGGCGAATTGTTCGCAAAAGCCGCTCTCTATCCAAGCTGTTGTCCATGGGAAATCATTCAACGTCCGCCTTGGCATAGAACAGGACGGTTACCGCTCATAAGTCGTCCGAAGCACGAGCTCAGGTCGACAGAAACCTCATTTCCCGTCCACCTTGAGGGCAAAGAGAAATGGCCGGGATTGCCTGTACTCGTCAATCCAACAAAAAGTCGTTTCGAGTTCTATATACCTATTATTCTTCTTTAAAAAGAATGGCTGCCAGAGACAATTAACTTCTATACTTGTAGCTCTAACCCTCACGTTCATAGCCCTGGAAAGTGGTGGATTTCTGCGACGTTAAAGGGAATCACTTCCCATCCAAAGCTATATTTCTTCGACGCTTTTGGTATGAAGTTCTGACAACTGAGTATTGATTCTGAGAAAAATATAACTGGCAATATTGCAATTTTGCCTTTTTTAAAATGATTCATTCTGGGCGGTTTAAGCATCTCCAGTTTGGGTAGAATAGAAATAGAGAAAAACCTCGACAAGTCCAAGTTGGAGTGAGAAAGATATCAAGGTTATTACTGCGTACTTTGAATAACGTTTTGCCCATATTCTCCAGCTGGGCATTGGTTTTACTGTGAACACTTAACTCGCACGAAATAATATAATTTTTATACTCAAAATTATTGAACAATATGTGGTAAAACTTGGGAAAATTGTTAGCATTCAAGAAATACAATAATACTAAAAAATACTCGCGTTGGTGCCACCCTTTTCAACTTTTAAAATAACTTCTAAATGTTGGGTTGATTGGTTAATTGTGCCAAGCCTTATTGACCGCACGTTTAAAACTAAGCATAATATTTCCATTACTGTAGAGTATTGATGCGTTTGGAAAAGTGGACTCTTCTCTTTTCTTATTCCATTTTTGGTTACTATGTTCTTCAATGAAAGAAACGTTGAACGGTAAGCCTACTTCAAACACTGAACAAAAACACAACAAGGGTTTTTAGTTATTAAGTTTGGCTTTCTATATGAAATGCAATATTCCCCGTTTAAGTTAACTGCACTCGATCAATGAAAATACCGTAAGGCGGATTTCTCAACTAAAGAGACGTTGGGCTGCGTTATACCCTTGGGGTATTCAGTTATAGGGAAGAATACACCGAAAGCTTTGCTATATACTCCTACGGATTGCTCTAGAACTCGCTTTTATCTTAGAACTATTTTTGCCTAAAAAAGAATAACACATTTACAATTCAAGACTGAAGTTGTGTAGCTGAAGGTTTACTTGAAGATACTCAATTTGCACAAAACACGACAATTTCTGCATCACAAACAATAAAATGTGAAAAATGTAAAACCTTCACATTTTTCTCAAAAAACCAGAATCCAAAACGAAAAGAGAGTAGAAGTATGAAACGCTTGGTTCTTGGACGTAAACGCCATACGTATAATTTTTCTGCATCAATTAAAAAACCATGAACTAACGATAATAAAATGTTTATTTTTAAATTTATTTAAAGTGAAAAGATGCCTTCCTACTTTGTATGCGTAGATATGACAAAATATATTACACTTAATTACACATTTAATCCTTAGTTCTTAGTAAACATTGATAAATATCAGGTGCGAGATGTAGTACACATACCTAGTGAAACAAGGACTGTAAAATCGCCATCTGAGCAAATGCAGCACTGATATTAAAAAATATATAATTACGGGAAGCAGGTGTTGGAAATTCCCACACACGCGAGAAACTGAAGACACTTTGAAAGCACGTTTCTCAAGTTCTAATCTCTATTACTGTCCCTACATATCTTCACTTATTACTTCTTTGTCTGCGATCACAGTCATATTAACGTTCATCCTACTTAAAAAACTAACAACCATACCAATTCACGCTATTAAAAAATTCTTAAACTTTTATTGCAAACGCAATAAAGGCAAAGCTCTGCATCTAAGATATTTTGAGTGTTATTAATTCGATTATTAAACCCAATTAGCTTACTAGGGAACAGTAGTAAAGTTTCAAAGTTGCTAAGGGCTGCCGAAGTAATACGCCCCCGTACATAATGCCTTCGGCGTTTTACAGAAGAGTTTCCGCAGAGCTGGGTAGAGAAGCTACAGATGGGTACTTGAAACTCTTTTGAAGAGGCACACAGCATACAATATTGCTGTTATCATTAAAAATGCACCCTATACTAACCCTTACTGCATGAAAAAGTACCACAGCCAGTAAACCTGGGATGCTATAAATAGCTACAACAGCAGTAATCTCTTACTGGCAACTAAATAGGATCGTTATGTAATGTACATTGCTTTCTGTCTACTAGTTACTACCACCCTTTGTTTCATCAATGCCCTCCTGGCGGCATTTCGTTCCCACAGGTCATGTTGCGAGCTCCTCTCATCTCTCATAAAGTCCCATTTCTCGCCTAACTAACCATGCAAATCTCTTATTATCTTCCTCATTTGCTTGTCAAAGACTGGAATTGTGAATGAAACATGGTGACTTCACCTTCACGAGGTGACTCTTCACGCATCTATATCCAAAAGATTTTTTTTCCACAAAAGTAAAATCTGTCAGCTTCCAACACAGCTAAGATGTAAAATCAGGGCATCTCTGACTTTCTCTCAGAAAAAAGCCAAGATTTCTTCCTCTTTTTTCTCTCCCTTTAGCTTCCAACCCCATACAAATCTTCCCAAACCTCGGAAATGTCATTTTCAAGTCTCTGGCTTTGAGAGTAGCAAACTTAGCTCGCTACTCCTTACCAAATCGCATCTTTTCCCCTTTCGACTCCTTTTCAACACACTCCATCCCCCGAAAAAAGAAAAAAAGAATTGAAAAATACTGTAGATGCCGCTTATTGTGATCACTGGTTAGAATCAGACGCTTTACGGAATCCAATTTTAAAGGATTTTATCGTTTTTTAAAACGATAAAATTCATAGCATTTTAATCCGTTAATAGAATCACACTTTCCGATATTAGAATCAAGCAGGTTATTCAATTGAATGACCAATTCCATTAAATGATTAGGAAAATATAAGAATGTAAAAAAATATAAATAAAATAAAATGAAAAATAAAATGAAATAATAATGAAATAAAATATAAGAATATAATAGAAGGTATATCGTATTGATTTATCATATTTATATATCGATATTAAACGTGATCCTAATTTTTCCTTTTCAATTTTAACATTTGAATTTTAACAATTTAACATTTTTTCACAAAATTTCCCAGCCTTTTCTTCCTATAACAGAAGTCGTTAGCAAAAGTTCTCTTCGTTAACCAAGATTAGTATTAAATATCTCTCTTGAGGCTTACGCCTCCAACAGGCCTCCTACAGTCACCTAAAAGCTTCCTATAGGCCAAAGAAAAAGTTGATACGACTCTGAAAAGTTAATGAAATGGATGGAAAAGATGTCAGAAAAGGATGCGGGGTTTTAGGTTATGAGCTTTATTGGGCCTATCGGGCGAAAAGAAAGGCAGTTTAACCAGCTCCATTACCTCTCATCCTCCGCGAGCACCATCACAACGTACGCCCACACCCCTCTCGGGCTTTAACCGAACTGTCATCCATATTCCATACTCCGTGGAAAACCGGTCTATGCTTTTCAGGATAGCAAAAAGCGAAAAGCAAAAAAAAAAAAAAAATACACCGCGTTAGTCTTTTTACGTCCTTACGCAACGCGGATAAGAAGGAAGGAACTTTGGAATGCGTTGAGGAAACCTGTCGTATAATCCTCGTACGGAATTTCCTTTACGCTTTTCTCTCGCAGCTTTTCACCCGGACAAAAAAAAATATATATTGACTGCCTTTTTTTGGTCTATCGGCTAGGAGACTATAAAAATTGGAATGCGTTGCATCAGACCAAGAGACCTCATAACGACATCTATCAAGACCATCTTCCTTGGGCACTTTATGAAGAACTCCTAAGGCGCAAACTTCCATAAGGTACTGCTAGGGGCAATTTGGATCGTTCTCCCAGACGCAAAACAACTCGAGCAAAAATTTATTCTCACCCTCTTAAGGCCAGTAGTCTCTTATGGCGCTACACCATGGCAAATTTTGATTCGAAAATTCTCATTCTCTGTGCCATATAATTAAATTGTATTGCGGCAGTAATGCACGGGATGTAAAAATCTACTTTACCTGCTGATTTTAATTTTAATATCGGTTGCAAATTTTTTTCCAGTGTTCAAAGTTATGAAAATTTTAAATAAATCCTTTACCAAAATCTTAAGCAGCAGGTTTTGTTATTTTTTAATTAATAGTTACAGTAGATTTTTTTTTATAATTTTAGAAAAATAATTTTGTCAATTATCTCATTCAGTTTCTTTTAATTTGTTGTTAAAAGCTTATGAAATTGCAGTGAGAAACGGTATTACAACGGTGCCCTCTTTGGGGAAAATGATAAACTAATTGCAGTACGTCGTTCCTTACAAATGAGTTCTTTGACTCGCCGGAAGCGGAAAAATTACTGCAGAAATATTTCAAATTTTTCAGAACAAGTTATACTCGCTATAAGGATTCCGAAGACAAAAAGTTATTCTAAAAAAAAACAAGGAAAACCCGCAATAAAAACAACTTCACCCCTCAAAATCCTCAAGTTCTGCGAGGAAAGACGTGGTGGTGTTTAAGAGACACGGTCTGTACAACACAGCATTGCTGCAGCAATTTGTAGGACAATCGGAAAAGCTTGGGCTATATCAGCATGGGAGGATGCCCGACGACACGGAGAAACCTTTTCTTCGGGCTGAAAGTTATAAAAGCCCCCGAGATCTGCAATATTTCTGCCCCGGCGAGCAAAAACGACCTAATAAAACGTTTCGGGGGTCGGTCTAGGGGATCCTAGAGCTATATAACAGACTTTTATATGGACCACGAGGAAAAGAAGGGGGCCGGCTTGGGTTTGAAATGTCTCTTTTTATAGTGCGTACGTTTCAATTGTTTTCCACGTTGAACGACGCCAAAAGGTGCAGTCATTTTTTTCAGCACCCTTTGCTATAACAACCCATGATTTTGTTCTGGGGGAAAATGGGGGCGTAACGCTATCATGTACGCACCATACGACACTGGGGGTCGAGGCAAAGTGGCAAACAAAAAATTCGTTCGGTTTTCCGACAACCTGTTTTTTTTTATGCAACCAAAAATCCTTTCCGTCTCCGCTCCTCCGCGAGAACCCCTCCAAGATTTCCGCACGCCGAAAATACTTCCGCTTCTGCAATTTCGGACATAGCTGAACCCATAACGGAAGTTCCCTCCATCCTCCCCCTTCTTCCTTCCTCTGCACACATAATGCGGAGCGATCGCGGACTCTACGAACTTCCAGCAACGGAGTTTATCCATAGGGGAACACTATCCATAGCCACGTTTTGTTGTTTTAGGTCAACGGGAACAAGAAAACTATAAATCTTCGGATTTAAATGGTTGTGAAACATGAAATATTGGGATACAATATCTAAATAATTCTCGCAGGAAAGTTATTGGCAAAGAACCTAGATGATCGATTGTAGGTAATGGCAACGCGACATAAGGACGACGAACCCCGACTTAAGGGCGACAAGTCCCGACTTAAGGACTACGAACCCCGACATAAGGACTACGAACCCCGACATAAGGACTAAGATCCCTGACATAAGGACTACAAACCCCAAATTTAGGTTAGAACTAAGTTAGATTAGGGGTTTGTGGTCTTTAAGTCGGGGTTCCTAGTCCTTATGACGTAATGTTTAATACGGCTGAGGCACCTTTTAATATCGTTGGCGCTTAAACAATGAGCAGAGACTTTTTGAACTCGAAATGCTGTTGGTCCCTTGAAAGATTAAGGAAAAGTAGCCCTTGTGTCAGGGACACCTAGTTCTTTGGTCGAGTATACCTTGTGTCTACGTCCCGTAATAAAACCTCAATAAATTACCTATACAGAATATATTTTTGATTTACAAAAACAACGTTTTCTAACTCGTAGGCTATTTCCCAGGGCTTCCGTAAAAACCAAGTTGTCTAGGCCAGGGGTCATTGGGCTTTCCCGGCTTGCATGCATGGCGGTACACGGCAAATGCTTCGCCAAAGAAAGGGCAAGAGAACGAATGCATCGAGTCCGGGACTACTGGTGCTTAGGTTTGCGTGGGACCGCGGGACAGGCGATATCGAACGAATCGTCTCTAGACGGCACTCGTAGCGCTAGTCCGGCTGGTGTCTGTGTAGGAGCTCGCAACAAGGAGCGTGTCAAAGACATTTAAACGCATGATCTCGTGTGTCGTGTATAAATCGGTTTGAAACGCACAAGGCCAAATTGCGCGTTACTATACGAATCAATTGAAGTACTTCAGTTCAACTGAACTTGAGAACTCTTTGAAAATTTCTCTAATTTATTATTTACTAAAGTTTTAAATATACATTTAAAACTTTATTAGTTAAATAATTCATTACTCTACTGATATCCTCGAAATGCTATCACTACACTCATTCTTCAACCCGCGTCTTTTCTTTAGTGATTTTTTTTAAAAAAAAGTTGAAACCACAGAGCTAGTTTTCGAACTTTTATTACTCGCAGCGGCAGAAAAGGAAGAGTTTTTACTGCGGACAATCATGGTCGAAACAGCGAAATAGATTAGAAATGTTTCCTCTCAGGCCGTTTTTTTCTTGTCGCTCCAAACCAAAATACTACGTGGGTTGCGATATACCCCGAAGAACAAAAACTTGCTGAGATGGCACGATCCCGCCAAAGCCATCCTTCGTTTTTTGGGTGGGAGATTCGACCCTCCCTGCGTTTTCTCTTGCTGGTTTCATATCTTGTTCAGCTGGGGGATTCAGAAATGGTATGCTTGGCCGTCTAAAGCTGTTCGAGACTCCAAAAACCGCAGACTCGCAGAACCGCAGTAATACCTAAAACGGGTTTTGTGTTCCTTTACACGGCACAACAGATCTCATGCGATTTAGTTCGAATTCAAGGGGGAAAAAAACGAAGAAAACGGAGGGTGAGACACGTTAAATAAAAATTCCGCGTGATTGGATACATCTTTATAGCCCCGCGCACTATTGCTGTCATGCCTTGTTGCCTTTGGTCCTACTTGTTATGACAGAAATTCCAAGAAGAAATCCTTGGTGTCCGGCCAGAATTTCTTCGACCGGAAAAAAAATCCTCTAAGTGTTTGATTAATGTCCCATAGCGGGGGAAAAAGCGTCTACAGCCAAGAGTCAATAAACCATCCTCATGCAAACTTTTCGAACTTTTATTGGAAATTTCCTAAAAGCTCGGTGTGTCGAAGTAATTTGATTTCGACTCCCAGAACCAATCATCGCCTGTCTTCCATCGCGAAATTCCAATTGTCCTTTACGGTTGTCAAAATAGACTCCTTCTACTTTGGACCCGTTCAAAAGCAAGCGTTTAGGAGTGTTTGCTATGAAACTTGCTCGAATGTCTCCTTCCTCCTTATGGGGCAATTTTCCTCGATCGCGCGTGGAGAATCGGAGGCAGATCAGTCGTTAAACCTCTTTTTTCAACCATTTTCTACCATTTTCCTATAAATGTGCTATATCCTTTTCTGGCTTCTAGGGAACCTAGGGCATTTATGGGCTAATTTTGGGTTACGATTTCTGACAAATCGCCAAAAAAGTACTGGACAAGCCCTAGCTCTGCGGTAACAAATGGAAAAGGCTTGCTGAACTCCAGAAAGGGAATTGAAGGCAAAAAAGGGGTCACGCCATATCTCTGCGTTCCGCGAATCCGGTCCTAAAGAGATCGTGGTATAGAAAAAAAGTACCGGCAATTTACAATCTTTTTACGCTATCGCATTGCAGGGCATTGTCGGTCAAACGAACGGACCTCCTCCACCGACTCACCCCGCACCCTTCCCTTCCCCGAGCAAGGAGGCGTTGAGGTTACAATTTTGGGAAAACGGGTATCTGTGTGGGTGTTTTGTAGGGGAGAAGAGAAAATCAGAAATACAAAAAGGAACCGAAATTCCCAGTAAGACTCGCCTCATTCCTCGTTCGGTAAGGCGTAAAAGCGGCTTTCCCATGCGTGTCAGCAAGAGGGCAAGCCAGCCATACGAACCAGTAGCTTCAACGGATATTTGCTCCGGCATAATAAGAACTCAAAAACCTTCGCCTCTTGCCACTATAGAGACTCGGAAGAAATGCAGTGTCTGTCTGCTTCAATCTCCCCAAATTAACAGCCGCGATGTATCGAGAATTGTTATTGTTAGATACAACAACACAGACACAACACAAAATCCCTTCCTTACGTTGTATTGTGTTCTCATAAACCTAAACATTGAAAGCTATACGATATACAAATAAAAAGATCATAACTGTAGTGGTTTTCTATTGTTGGTTTCCAAATAAGTCGTAAAAAATGCAGTAAGGCCCAGTAGACAATAACGAGTCTTATTGCAACTTTTTTTCCCTGCAAGCTATACAGTTATAGCGGGCATAACGACAAACAGGCATAGTAGAGGAAATGCCCTTAAGGCTCTCCGTACAGCTTAGCGTGGTATACCCAAGCTGCCACTAGGTGGCGCGCAATGATTTACATGGGTGTATATGAACGCGCATTGCTTCTGCGCATAGGCAAGCAGGATAACATAACCACGTACTGAATTAGCAATAACATTTCCCAAAAATACGACAATAGTGACTTGGTTGCAATTTCCAAAATTCTCAATTTTGCTTTTTTTACGTAGGTGAAAAATGCAACTTGCGTGGTTCATTATTAATTTATTTCATGTTTTTTTAATACTTAATACCACTCAATTTTCATTAACTAGTGAAGGCGAAAGTAAAGAAAGTAAAACCAGGTTACTCGCCGTATTAGTGTCAACTACATGACTGGCAGGAAGTTTTGTTCAAATCTTGTGTACTTTACCGTGAGATTGAGCGAAAAATTATTACATGAAAACACCTTCTAGCTTTTCCTTATACGCGTCATTGCAATATTCATTGTTTTTCTTTGCAAAAAAAAGCAAGAAAAGCTAAGAAAATAAAACACAAGGCTCACTATACTGTCGTGTTATTCTATTGCTGGTTTCCAGATAAGTCGTAAAAAAGTTGCAATAAGACCCAGAAGACAATCACAACGAGTCATATTGCAACTTTTTTGTCTTGCAAGTCATAAAGTTACAGCTGAGACATAGGAAACACTCTTAACCTTTTTTTATGTTTTCAGTGTATCCATATTAGGATCCCTTGACATTCGACCTAACGTTAGAAGTGAAGGCATCAAAGCAAATAAGGAGTTCCTTAACAACCCATAGGGAAAATAGAAGAAATAACCTTGAATTTCGCAATCCAATACTTTCTTATTGGCTACAATACCATTCCGTTCAAAATAAAAGCCCCTGATGTTTCCCATAAGAGCAGGCGGTAAACTGCATTTAGTTCGCCCTGACTTCCCAATAGCATAACGACGCAATGAATAATGAATTGAAACCCAGTGAACGTTGTTTATAGCCAGGACTAGCTAGTTATCGCTTAGCAGCTCGTTTTTTTGGGATGGAATAACACATAAATGCTTGCAAGGCGAACAAGAAGGAGCAATGGAGAGCAAACATGCAGAAGTCGTTTAAATAAATAAATGAAAATGTCAGAGTGTTATGCAATGTGTTATGAGAAGTAACCGCCAGGGTGATCGGCTCCCAATCAAAAATACTTTGAAGATGAAGGGGTTATTTAGGGCAACGCGACACAAGAACGACTTGAAAAAAGGACGCCGAACCCCGACAGAAGGACGCCAGGTTCATAACTTTTAAGGAACCAATAGAATTCCGAGTTTAATAAGTTGCTGTTCATTGGTTAAGCGTCTACGAGATTGGAAAGTGCTTAAGCCGTATTAAAAATACGTCACAAGGTTTGGTTAGCCGTCCTTCTGTCGGGGCCCGGCGTCCTTGTGTCGGGTACACGGACCCCTTTTGTCGAGTCGTCCTTGTATCTACTTCCCTTTTTTAGGAAAGCTGATAGATTTCAAGGAGACGAGGTCGATGTCTTGTAAAATTTGTACTGTAAGTACAAGTAAAATTTAGTTATAGGAAAAAGCAATTAATCCATAAATAGATCTAAAACGAGAGCACACTATCATTTACACATACGGTCAAATTCTACTCATAAATGAAAAGAACTACTAGGCAATAAGTCAATGGTCAAAAAGGCCGTCATTAGCTTTTGGGATCATAACCATAAGTTGGTAAGACCTTACGAGCCAAGCTTTAGGACTCTAAACCCATAATCCCATGCATCAATGTAAATGGTACAACGGCAAATTGCCTAGCTTGCGTGGGTCAGGATCGTCAGATTAACGTCTAGAGGATTTCTTGTCACGAACGAAAACCCCTCAATAGTTTAACGGAAGGAGCTTAAACCGAATATGGTGCTGACATTTTAGAGCGACAGAGGAAAAGAAGGAGAAAAAAAAAATGACAAAAAAAAGTCCATCCGCCGCTTCGCTTGCTAAAGGCAGAGGGATCATGGACAAGGTTTGGCCGTATCCCGAAAGTTAAGATTTTTTTCACAACTTACTCCCAGGCCTATCGATATACGACATCACACGGGTTAAAGCCTGGCTAAGAGCCTAATCTGGCTAGCGCCGATTTTTTTTTTTTTTTACTATCTATTGTTAGCTTTTAGTGCAGAGCGTGCCAGTAGCTTACAGAAGACGACCCTTATATTTCCAGGAGGAAGACAAACTTCCGATAAACCATCGAAAGCCGTATTGGCTCAACTGAAGTTTGTGTCAAAGTATTCTTTTAAATATTTCCTTTATTTTCTCTTGAATTGTTTCGCTTTTTTTCTTTCTTTTTTTAACAGTTTAGAATTGATAGTACCGGGTTAAAGGGCCCGGGTTGTGGAATTCTTTGACTGATATTTGTGATACAATAAACATATGGAAGAGAAGGGGCTTCCATAAGAAGAGCCCTACTGGCTATTTATGCGTTATGCAAATGAACGTTTCGATAAATAGAGCTAAAAGCTACAGCGTCAATTCCCAATCTCTCATTCTCGCTTGATTGTATAGCTCGTGGCAATCTAGACGGTGAAGGAAACAAACACAACACAGCATCGTCTTTTCTCATCCGGCTTCTTCGATCCGGCTGGAATGAAATAATTCCACTTCTCACATGCATCCATCAGCCAAAGAAAAGCAAAAGGCTCCCGTCATCGTTGAGTGCAAGAGCGCAAAAAAAAAAAGACAGAAATAAACTAAAGGCAACTTGGTGAAGGGATCTTGGGGAGCTATACGAGGCTCCAAAACGACAAATTGTCAACCGAAACTGCGCCAAGTGACATATGAACCGTCATTTGGAGACTTGCAATTGCCTTGATCAACAGCAGGATGGACAAAGACATAAGGAGTTCTAAAACACCAATTTCTGCAGCCTTAACGAGGGGAAATTTATATAACTTTGAAGACAGGCTCTGTAGCTAACGCGAAACCCGTGACACTTAA
Organism: Lepidurus apus apus; assembly: GCA_022832285.1. NCBI lineage: Eukaryota > Metazoa > Arthropoda > Branchiopoda > Notostraca > Triopsidae > Lepidurus > Lepidurus apus. The sequence continues at coordinate 337,163 of JAGJRO010000074.1, read as the reverse complement.
TGAATTTCTGCAATTAGTTTCCGAAAAAATTCAAAAGAATAACAATATTTCAAAGCAAAGATATAGTAGACTTTTGCGACAGTTCTTATTGAAATTATTGGCGCAGTATAGCTACCGAAATGAATTTTGGTCAATACTTTAAAAAACCTAAATTCTCCACTTTTTACACGAAGTAACCGGTATAAGATATTGGAAAGTATTACAGAAAAAAAGAGAAAAAAACGCCACTGCGCACTTCAGAACGCATTTGTCACTGACATTACAATTACATTACAATGAATACGAAGGGAACCTAGGAAGCTGCAACAGACATATGCAACTACAAATCCCGGCCAGAGGTCACAAAGTAATTACCAGTCAGTTTCAGAATTAGGACACTTTGTCAATTTATCTTCAGCATTATCTTTTCGCGGCAACTCAACGCAAGGACTACGGCTCCACGACAAGAGATTATAGAAGCTGCCTAAGCCGTATGAAAATTACGTCATAATGAGCGTGAAACCCTTTTCTGTATATTGCAAACTAATTTTATAACCATTTGGTTATAATTTTAGTTCAACAATTTAAAAAAAATGAGAAGCGAAAAGGTACTGCTGAAGTTAAAGAACTAATTTTGTAACCAGACGGTTATAAAATTAGTTTAAAAAACTGACCAATGTGCTCGTATTATTTGCAAGGCTCTAATTTCTTACTTTTTTCATAGAAAATGTTTAATTTCTTACAATCTTCGCATAACTACTGACTTCCGTTACTAAACGTTAGCAGTCTTGTATAGTATCTTGCTAATGACTTATGAGTACTAAGAATTAATAATATTTATTAGCCCCGTTTTTACGGCACTGTTCTATAAAATAATACCTAAACGCCCCAAAAAGACAAACATGAAAAACGGATTACTCGTTTGTCACATTTTTGCGTTGCGATGTTTTGCTCGTTCCCATTAAGAATCCACAAAAACACAACTTCCTTGGTAATCGATAGTAACGCAATAAACCGGTAATTTCAATAAACCGGTAATTTAGTTAAAAACCCATGCTTGCTCGTTAGTTCAACTATTGATATGTCGTTGGGCTTTGGCATCAGCATTGATGAAATAATTATGTTCCAACCCTCTCATCTTTTCACGATAAATTTCATAATTTAGTCACAGCAATACTAACAATGAATACGAAGACAAGACAGTGTAGACCGATACATTGGCAACTTTCCTTTCGCAAAGTTTCCTTTGACATGTATTTCGCTTCGGCCGCTTCTGGGGGCAAGACATTTTGTTTTCCCAAATGACTAGGACTAGCCTGTCCGCTAGTCGGAAATCCGTAACCGAAGTTGCAACATTACTTAAAAAAAAAAATAGAAAAAATATGGAATTCTTTAGCAGCAATAAATTCCCTTCACTTATGGTGAACCTCCGAATTCATTTGGTTTAGGTCAAAGTCCCATGCCAAATATCGTTTAACGGGAGTTGTCNCCCCCCCCCCCCCCCCAAAAAAAAAATATCGTTTAAAGAAAGCTGAAAGTCTGACACAAGCTGATATAGTTAATTCAGCTCGATAAATCTAAGCCCCAACCACATGGCCATTCGGCAGTGACAAAAAGAAAAGAGAAATAATGTCACCTGAGCTTAGTAACCCAAAGTTTCAGAAATCGAGACATGCGCCATTTTGCCGCCTATGGGCCAAAAAATCCTTCAAGAGTTTTTACGACTTCCTATTAACCGGATGACAGGAGCTTTATCAACGCTACGCAGGAATACGCTGAGACACTTTCGTGGACAAGAAAAATGACCGTCAATCCAATCAACTCTAAAATTGAGGGCAAACGACGGCGTCGCCCGAACAGAGCGACGTCATAAAACCATCTCGGTTCCTTCATGGGCCCCCAAAGTAAACTTTCCTTTTTTCTATACATGTTACCAAGTTAGCTTAGCCAATGTGTTGCCATTTTAACAGGCAGATGATGATCCATTTCACGCTACTTGTGTAATGGTAATGGATCCCACAGACGTCGTTAGAGTATAACGGGCGATTCACAAAACGCTCATAAGTCATCTTAATTCCCAAAGTTTGGCGGATCACTCATTAACGCTGGGGATGTGAAGTGCTTACTTGCAATGTAGAAATAGCTGTATTTATGGGTGCTGAGAGTTTCGTAACTTGTCAAGCCAAGTAAATTTACCACCCGGCGAACGTCTTGCGTCAACAATGAAATAAGACCATACATATCATGAAGGGCTTATTTCGAACACGCCAGAGCTCCACGCTAGGGCTTACACTGTGAGGAGACTAATGGGAGTAAACTTCAACTTTCACTGTTGCCGCAGAAAAGGTATCCTGGTTACAAGCAAACGTTAGCATTACGATACGGAAATCTTCGAATTTCGGGCAACGCGACACAAGGACGCCGGGCACCGACAGAAGGACGCCAGGTCCATAATCTTTTAAGGGACCAATAGAATTTCGAGCCTAAAAAGTCTCGGTTAAGCGCCAACGAGATTAATAATGGCTTAAGCCGTATTAGAAAATAGGTTAGGTTAGGTTATCTTAGGTTAGGCGTCCTTCTGTCGGGTACACGGAGTCCTTTTGTCGAGTCGTCTTTGTGTCTACTTCCCAGATTTCGTCATCTATGAAAATCATTCAATTTCCCAATAGAATTGACTTCTAAAAGTTCAAATTCAACTGGTAAAACACGTTTACGTTTAGGTTTTCAAGGTTAGACATGGGACTACGTAATGTAAAGAAAAGTTTTCAAAGCGTCGCACGTCAACAGTTAGCATTCTAAACTTTTACGAAGTTTAGAGGTATTTGACTTCCAAACGTGATGTCACATAAGTGTTACAAATGGGTAGCCTACCTACAACGCAAACCAAAGAGAAGCGATAAAACCTCGTCCTTACATCGTCGAATTTCGTCGTCTAAGGAAATCATTCAATATCCCAATAGACTTGACGCATGCATTGATATCGAAGAGTTAAAATTCAAATGGTAAAAAATTTAACATTTAGATTTAAAATTCACACTTAATGTAGTGGATTACGTAACATAAAGTAAAATTTTCAAAGCGTCAGACTTGGACAGTTAGAAGTCTAAAATTGCCTAGAATTGGAAAGAATTTTTCCGAGTTTATCGGTATACGACCCCCAATGTGACGTCACAGTAGTGTTACCGATGGGTAGCCTTCCTATAACGCAAACTAACGAGAAGCGAGAAAACGTCCTCCTTACAGCTCCCCTACCTTCGCAAGTAAAGAACCTGAAAACCTGGATCTACAAATACCTGACGTCGGAGCACATCATAACGGGAATTCATTTTAATTAAAGAATATGCCTGGAACACGGAGCCAGCCGGGAATACGCGTGAAATACTGCCTTATGATGAACAACTTGGGAGACCTTAACGCGCTAAGGCTGTTCCCTTGCTCTTAATTCCTCTTTCCGAACGTTCGTACGTGATACGTAAGATCAATAACCGCAGTTACAAGCCACCTTCAAAAAACGCAGCAAAAACTTTCTTCCCTAGAACAAACAAAGATAAAGCAAACAGTGTTGTGTTGGGTGCAACAGCCATGCTTGTCGAACGCTTGGTGTGGATAGGCTAAGAGTTAAGTCAACTCAATTTGGCGAATTTCGTTAGGCGGCTGGCCCTGGCGACCTCCCAGGCATGCATTAACGACGGCCGTAGCGATGGCATATTAATCTTCATGTTGGCGGTCGCTATCGATCCCGGCTCTAACCTATAACTGTGATCCTCCACTTTTACTGATCAGCACAGCCTCCCAAATCCCTTCGCTCCTTGTCTTGCTTTAAACTTCTCTCGTCCCTCCTCTTTTCTTGCCAGACAAAATTCCTTACAAAAAAACGCCTTGTCATTATGTCGTTTGAACCTCATCAAAAAGGGCTATTGTATGCATGACCTAACTTAACTTTTATCGACCATTCGTGCCAGGTTTGCTTAATGAGCCTTGGCCCCATGTTAACTGTGACCTTTCGTCAGCTTCTTCCAGCTGCATAATCCAATCTCCGGATCTTTTCCTTTGTGTCTCTTTTTTTCTTCCTCATTATCCTAACGTGCTGGTTCCCACTATCAATACAGTCCAAGCTCAAACACAAGCAAGGAGGGGCACATTACTCAAGTTCCTACTCTGGGAGGTTTATTTATTTATTTTTGCGATTTTTTTTTGGTTGGGGGAAGGGAAGGGTCATACGTTTAGGGCTACTTTTTATTCTCAAACGCTTCTTTTTGTTACAAAAAATTGTTTGCTTCTCCAAGAGGCAAGCCAAGAGGTCAACACGGTTAACATGCCTGAGGGCTTATGGACTTGGACGTTGGTAGATAGCTCGGGTAGTCCAAGATATGCATAGCCAACGAGCGAAAAGGCCTCGGCTAAGCAACCAAGCTCAGAGCCATCTTTCACGTCGACTGTTGAGACAGAAATTTAGCGTTCAAGCGGCCTCAACGAAGGCTATGGGGGTTATGTTTATAATTACGTACAGAAAACAGTGTCGGGGGCTTCCCGTGGGACATATTTACGGGCCCAAGGCTAATATAAGGACCATTCATGCAAAACCCCATTTCCCTCAGTACCACAGGCACAGTACAATATTGCTTATTGCTGCAGTGTTAGCTAAAGACATTACCCCCGTCACGAAACATGAAGGTTTCGAAGCCAACTACGTCGAAATAAATTTCCAGCCATTTACAAACAATAAATATAAACTATCCTAATACAAACACAAATTTAACTTTAGAAAAATGGAATTACTAAACGTAAAGTTTTCAAAGCTTCGGTTAGAATTCTAAATTTTTCTAAAATTTGAAAGAGTTTTTCCGAGCTTAGCCGTATACGACCCCCAATGTGACGTCACATTGGTGCTACCAATGGGTAGCCGACCTATAACGCCAACTGAAGAGAAAACGTCGTAATGGACCAAGTGAGCAAATGTTCGCAAGTGAGCAAAGTGAAAAGCTGACATACAAAATATCTGACGTCGGAGCATTTCAAAACGCGATTTCGTTTTAATTAGAGAAAATGTTTAATTAACGAAAATTAAAGAAATGTGTAACGCCATTTCAAATATTGATTCGTAATTCTAAAAACTTCGGTCACGGTAAAAATTGGTTTTTGGTAAAAATTCTCAGATCACGTCCTATAATAGAAAATGTAATTTGTAATGTCCTTAAAATTTTGCAGTGGCTTAAATGGTAACCGTTTTAAAAAATGTACGTTTTAACAATAAACTTTGGCAACAGGCTTATGCCTATACGCCAATTTAAAAAAAAAATGGTAACCGGTATTAGAAATCTGGTGCAGTGTATAATAAAAACGGGTTTTTGAAGCATACTATACATAAGTTGGAGTTTCTTCCCAGGACTAGCTAAAAGTGTTTCGAAACTCTTGACTGGTTTACAATGTTGCAAAATTTTTCGCCACTCCTCTTAGCGAAGTGCTTTGCAAGTTGAGTCTATTGTTGTTTCGTCAGTATTTCTTTCCACGTGTCATCCTAACTGACATCGGCAGCCACAAGCATCGCTACGTTATTCGATTTCCTTTCACGGATTCCTAAGCCAACAGGGGGAATTTTGTCATTTCACATTGTTTCTCGCACGAATTTCAAGTTTAATGTGCTGTTTTAGTGTAAATAAAAATACCAACCCTGGTTCTATTCAAATTTTCTTTTTCCTCCCTAAAACGAGTTCCCCTATAACACCTGAGGGAACATCTATGGCTATTTAACCCATGTATGGAAACACGGTTTTTCGAATTTCACTCAACCCAGGCTCCGAAACTATAAAGCGGCGGAAAACAAACTCTCCCACTTTGCTAATGGACCGATTATATAGTTTACGTACTATACGATTTTGTTTTTCAGCCGGGGCTTGTAGTTAAAATAATGACTGAACCAACCCTATCAGACAAACACGCTTTTGGCTTTGCCCCATAATTAATTGCAGTACTGTAATTATTTATTTTTTTAACTCCCTATTTTTGCAGAAATAAAAACGTCAATCCACCTTTAAAACCTCCACTTCCCTTAATTATATACAGGGAAAATAAAAAACTACCAAGTTAGCAAGATATTAAAAAAAGTTCCAAGGAGCCGAAAAATTTTTCCTTGGGTAAATTCCTTCGAAAGGACAAAAACAAACGTGTACAACAAAAGACACATTCTCGCACAGAAGACATGTTCATGTTCGTTCTCTACGGGGCGTTGCTTCGCTCAACAAACAGCTTTCCTCAATTGAAGAACATTCTGGACTTCGCAACCCGAATAGTTTGGCCCTCATTTCAAATTGTGTTTGAGAAAACCCCTTTTAGGTGCAAAAACACCCGTGATGCTGCAGCAGTCACTGAAAGCTTTTCGCTGCTTACCAATACAGGGCAATTTGCACAAAGTACTGCGAGTTTATTTACAGACAATGCTTTCGGGGCAACGAATTACTCCGTCGAACTCAAAGCAAAGTATTAGTACATTACACGTGCATGTACGCAAAACACGTTGCAGTTGCATACAAAAGTAACGAACATTAGGTCGGTTTCTTGCCTAACCGTCGCTTAATTACTTTCAGCCTTTCTCACCATCTCCTGCATTTAAAAAAAAAAGTTTTGGAGACAAAGGTAATTGCTGATTTGGCATGTTGGTTTTCGTCAGTTGCATGTTTGAAATCTAACCCACAATTCAAGGGAAACGAAGGCTATCGAAATTTTATCCTCAACCGTTATAACAGCTCAGAGGAATGCTTTATGGGATAACTTGAGTATGCAAAAAGGTCCCTCATGACAACGGATCGTAAAACTGACTTTTGGACCTTTGCTATCAACCAAAAAGTTAAGGCCTCAAATTTGGCACATTCCATTGGTCTATACACGCCGCTTCATAAAGTCGGCCAAACTTCTAGGATTCCAACAATTAGACTTACAGCAGGCTCTATCTAGAACTCGTATTGGGCGTTGAACAAGGGAGAACTTCCGTTGGCGATGACGTGGAACCCATAACTGATTTCCGAAACTCGCAAAGCTGGAAATTATCTCTCGATATCATTTCCATAACAATGGCAACTTGCTTCATTGCAAAGGAAACTCATCTCAGAAATTCCACTAGTGAACCCTTTAGTCAATACGTTGAGTTATGCGCCCGAGTACTAGCTAGTAATAGCTCACAATTCTGCACAATCTCGCAGATATTACTGTTTCCAATTGCAAACCTAAGTTTGGGTCAAACAAACATGCTAGAAACGTCAGATTTTTCTTTACATATTTTCCCTACTTAATAAAAAAATGCATGCAAAAAATGAATATTTAATAGTGTAGAATCTGAAGGCAGTTGATTATTGATGACTAAATTAAAAATAAGTATTCGAACAATGTTTCCATTGAGATCCCATAGCTTATTTGGTGAAACAACAAGCATCTAGCGAGCAGTCTGAGAAAAGCTGCAGTCATTTTTGGCCTTTTTCAAATTTATTTTTTTTATTTTTTATTTAGAGAACTATTTATTGATTTGCCTCAACCTTAGCTATAAATTTTAATAATACGTGATTATTTTAGAAATAGACGGTGTAATACTAATAATTCCGGACATTCCAAACTTCATCGACCACAGTACACGAGAGCTGTCTGTTCCAGGTACTGGAATGGCTAATACAGCGAAAACCAAGGGCAAAGTTTGGCCATACTGCTTGTTATACCCTGCCGACTTTCCCTGACTGCTTTTGCATAATGACGCATGCAAATTAACGAATTCACGTTGAAAAGCTCATTAAGAGGCCCAAGTTACACTTTGCCATGAGGTTAGACATTCGTATTTTCAAAGGTCAAAGGTTTTTCACGAAAACCATGCCAAAATGTCAAGGTAACTGTTGCACGATACAGTAAGGGTTTTCCCCAGCAAAGCAAACATTGCTCCAGGCCCGGAGGCAGTTGCTGCCAAAGTTTTACGGCTGGTGAAAAGAGAGAACGCTATTCTTTCCAGGTCTGCGCACTTTGTGAGGCAACAAATTGCTAAACGCAACTTGCCGAGTCGCCCGACCCCATATAACTCACGCTTTACGGCCCCCATTTCTTAGCAATCTATAATCCAATTCCTCCTACACGGAGTTAATTCCCATTACACGCACTTTCCGTTCTCCTCCTCGGGACTGAAATTAGGATTTATTTCTAACACTCCTTCAAACTATGTGCTGTGCTCCAAACTCCCTACCTCCCAAGACAACTTTCTTATTACGTTCTTAGTTCTCTACAAAACCGTGTCTAACGTTCTTTGTAGCCCCCAAGTAGTGGGCGGGGCTTCGCGTATTGCTGCCATCAACGCTTCATCTCCGCTTCTCCACGTAAGAATATTTCCCCTGGCGACTCCCCTTACTTAAATGCTGACGTTTATGGAGCTAGCACGAAGGCCGACCTGGACCTAGACCTGTATTCAAAGACCCGTCTTTTCCCTAACCTTTCATTTATATTCGTTGGAAACTACTCGTGCATCTATGCCGCGCGAGAAAAGCGAAGAAAATAAACGAAACAGAAGAAAAATACGTTAGAATGCTAATAAGCGTATTTGCAACGTAGCAGGACTTTTCTCGCTCCCAAACTTATCCCGGAATCCACCAAAAAAAAATCTGCATAGCGGCAGACAACGTAATTTCATGTAGACTTGTCGCCATAAAAGAAATTACCGGGATCTACCACAGTAATATGCGGAGAAGCTTTTATAAACATGTGCTGCCTATGGTCTTAATGAACGTTCAAAGCTGTTTTTCTTACCTTCTTTTAAGGGATCAATGGAGTTTGTTGTCAAGTCCAAGTCAGAAATACAGAATTAGAGTACACGTGAAAACACCTAGACGGAGTGGATAGTTTAAGTTAAAACTTTCTTTGATTCACCGCAAAATCCGCACCATTGCTCAGTTACAGGCACAATTTCACGACAGTAAACAAACGGCGCCAAATTGCTTTCACCCGAGCAAACCAAGAAGCACACACGACTTTATGGTACACAGCTCTTCTTTGGGTAACCGCAAAATTTTCCGCTTCATTTATCCGCCAGTGTTTCACATAACTTTCGCTTTTTATCTCGGTCCACGATACAATTTAGGTTACAAGAATCCTAAGCCGCGTTCACACAGGGAAAAGCGAACAATTTCCCCCAGTCTTTCCTTAAAGCGCGTTCACCCAACGGGCTAACGCTTAGCTCCAAATCCTTAAACCTTGCTCACACAGGAAAAAGCAACGAACGTTTTCTTCAGTCGCGTTCACACGCGTTAAAGCGTAGGCTACAAGTCCTTTCACCGCGTTCACACACGCAAAAGCGAACAAAGTTTCTTCAAGTCTTTCCTTAAAGCGCGTTCACAGTGACGTGACGGGTTGATGGTAGTTTCGACCCTTACGCGTTGATTTCAACAGTGAAAACTTCAACAACGAAATGATCTTTCAGCCGCGTTGGGGCGCAGCCAAACATCCCCGCGGCTAACTTCCAACAATGAATTGAGGTGTTTAGTAAGTTTGCGTTGAGAGTTTTTGGGTAAGCAAATGGCCGATCTGCGGATAACGGCCCAAGTTTGCCAAAAAAGCCACGTGTCTGCGAGATAGGTCTGCAGTCACTTCCAAAGCAAAAGTTTTGGAACGCGTGGAACCCTTTGCTACTTTTTTTCCCACCTTGGAGGCGAACGTCTTCTTGGCTAGTGTGCACTAGTCCTTTACGAGCCAAGACAATGTCATCAATTGCAAATCTGGCGAGTGGGAAAGGCAAAAGCTCCAGAAGACCAGAAGACTTGGAAACTTTTGTTCTAAAAGTGGAGAGCTTCTTTAGCTGCTCAGGGTTCTTCGCAGTGAAAGGACTTGCTGGGTATTAAACCCACGAGTCACACTCTATCGCGATACTACCCCAGCAAAGGGATAAAAACAAACTCAAGTACAGCTTGTTAAAGTGACGAAAAACTTCCCCGAAGCGCAAAGCATCCACCGGGGCGACTGCATCCCCAATCCATGTGGTTTTCAAAGGGACCACTTGATCGACATTGTCACAAAGTTGAAACCAGTCAACTCAACATTAACCTTCCGAATGTATATTCCGTTTGTCAGAAATGAAACCAATTTTCCCTAAACTTCACTCAAGACGTACCGAACGTACTTCTTCCTTCTTTTGATTTTTTTTTGCAGAAATCACTCGATGCTGCAGCAGTTATAATAACAACCGGTTTAACGTCTGGTCGATGACAGTCGACTGCAGCAGTCGGCTCAAAAGAGATTCCTTCGACTCTCCTCCGCAGACCCGGAATGTAGTGCGGCTGCGCAGTACACTCCGGCGCGTCTTGGGTCACTCTCTCCGTTACTAGTGTCATTCCGCATCGGATATTCGGGTCAAGCAGGACAACCAGGGCGTTGAACGACGTTTTACCTTATTCGCCTTTGACACTTACAATGTTCGAGGCCTTGATAAATAAGAAAGAAAAACAAGAATATTTTTTTCGGTTTCGCTCAAAGATAGCTTTGACCTTATACAATTATATAATAGGGAAACTACAATTCTATAACTCAACTCTACAATAAAATTATGCAAAAGTACGTTTCAGGCTAACGTATACCTTAGCTTATTGATGCGAAACAGTCACAGATGACACTGATGTTTGTTATTGTTTTGCCGAAGCCTTGTGTAAGAAAGCCCGCAAAGTTTACACGCTTGTTTTGATTCTGAAAAGTATAACTTGTCACCAAAATTTGCTATAGCAGCACAATATCCCAAATGAAGTACAAGTTTGTATAAGTAGAAAATTTTAATTTAAAATTACTACTAAATAATCGTGTGGCCAAAAAACATTATCTTTATTATTATAACATTATTATTATTATAGTATTATAGTATTAATATAGTATTATATTATTATTTTATTATTATTATATTATTAGTATATATATTATCAAATTATTATATATTTATTATAACAGTAGATTGTAATCAACAATTGAAAATAAAGAACCATCAACAGGCGGAAGTCTACGATGGATTTAGATATTAAAAAAACATACCATTTAGATTGCTTAAATACAACTTCTTTCTAACGGCGTGTACACGAAATTTCCATATGGAAAAACAATCCTTTCAATAGGCAGAATTCGAGTTTCCAGGAAATGTTAAACTCCGTGAAGAGTAAAAAAAGACTCTTCATGGTAGCCTGGGGGAGGTTAACGATTCCAGGCTAAATTACTACATCATGTCTCCCATTTTTTTTACCGATTTCCCTTGCTCCCTCCTCAGATTCAGACATCTTTAGTTAATGACCTAATTAAGCTGACTTGCAGACTTTAAATAGAATTTTTTTCGGATTTTTCTTTTTTTTAGGGGTGGAATTGTGGCACAAACTAGCTAAACTCATGTGGGAGTCACCAAACTTGGAACCAAACAGTAAAAAAAAACTTCCAACCAAACAGTGAAAAAAAAAAAAAAAAATAGAAAATGGGTTTCGAACCGGTTCGCACCCCTTTGGGTTAATTTTGGAAACTACTCAAGTGTAGGTGTAATCAATTGCTCGAATTTAATTTCTATTAATATTCAGTGCTAACCCGATGGGACACCAATGTAAAGCTGTTTTTTGGTAGAGAACAATGAAAGAGAAAAGAAAAGAAACGATATTTTAGAGCTACAAAAGAAAAAATGAATAATTCAACAAGGAATTCTAGTGGTAATGAGTCTCTATAACTGGAGTTGGCCTTACCTGCATTTTAGCTCCGAGTTAACAACGAAGGCGGAAAGAAGCATCATTTCATTTTCTTTTTCTTAAGCGGATTCTTTAAGACAGAGTCTGTATAACACACGGGAGTTTTCCGAAAAGACGACATGGAGAAGAATTAGAATAGTTGGTCGTAATTCCGACAGACGCTAGAACTCAACAGCCCTAATTTTTCTTTTCCTATTTCTTTCTCCTTGTCGCAGCTAAATTTCCCCAAGGTCTAATTGAATCACGTGGCTATTCGAGCTTCACCATGGTCTCGCATTGTGTCTCAAGACTAACTGTGTGTAACCCTGACCAACCAGATGACAGAATAAACTACATCATTTCGGGCCTTTCTCTCATCTTTTCATTACACATTTCCTTCTTTTGTCTTTTTTTAAAAAAAAATTAAATAACGGGCACGTTCTTCGTTTAAGAAGGCTGTGTCACAAATACGTGAGTCGCAGCTGACAAATTTTACGGGAGTAATGAAGCTTTTACAAAACCAAGGGTGGTTTAACATACCATTAGCATAAAAATTACGCTGCAAAGCGGGAAAGTCAAGGGGTACGATACGATTAAGATAGGAAGTAATAAACGTAGTATAAGTCAGATAATTTGTTAGGAAAATACGGTAATACAAACTGATAAGCTGTGTACCTGTTTTTCTGAATCACCTTTCTATTACGGGCAATAACCATATACATATTTTATTTAAAATTAAAAAGTCTAGTTTCTGGTGTTTCGCTGTTCCCACATGAAGAACGTAGTAATTAAGCTATCAAAGAGGAAATTTTAAAAGTAGGATCACGTGGCTTTCTGATGTCACGGACGTGTTATCATTGTCCATGGTACCCAAGTTTTGTTTAGTTTCAAGGCATGCTGTGCCTTCATGAATTTTGAAAAATGAAAAATAATTCGTCACCTATGCGAAAAAAAGCATTGCCAATTTGGAAACTGTCGTACCTTAGTCAGTACAGTCGTACATTTTGAAGGAAAAATTTAGGCTCATTGAGTACGTGGTTATACAGACACAGTTATCCTGCACGCTGTCACGCGTAGAAGCAATGCGCGGCCATATACAAAGCATTGCGCGCCATCTAGTGGTAGCATGCTAAGTTGTACCGGAGCCTAAAGGACGGAACTAGTGTAGAAATTCGTAGATGTTAATGAAAGGAAGGCCTACGTTGTGTGTTTATTGTAGGCTGACGACGGTAATTGTGCATCAACGCACTAAACTGTATTGCGATAAGAGGGCTCGTGATGGCACTTGGCCATAGAACCATAACAAGGAATGCGAGCGATTAAGACCTGCCTAACCGGCTTAGGATTAGATATAAGGAATACGAATTAGGACCTTGTCTAGACGGTTTAGAATTCATCCGCAACAGGAACTAAAGAGTATAGCCTACAAGGTAACAAGCGCGTAAGCCATGCCTTTGATTGTGTGACGTCATAACTAAGAGTTACAATTGCAATAAGGGCTCGGCTACTAATAAAAAAAATCAACAAAGATCGTCGTTCTAAAAAATAATGTAGACTACAAGCACTTTTTAAAATCAAAGCATGTAAATCTAAGTAGCTATTGCTGTTTAACACAAAGAATAAGTGCTACATTATTACCATGAAGAAGGGAGTAATGGGCAAGATGAGATACTCAAACTACTCAAACAAAAGAACTCGATTTTTTTTACCAAATAAAGTCTCGTTTGGTTGCGCAGCATTAGCCTTGCTTTAATTCCCTACGATCGAAGACGTCTTCTTAGACAGTAACTGCCCATGAGCGATCAATAAACGTAGTCTACAAAGCAAATTTATAAAATAAAAAAGAATATAGGGATGAGACTGCATAAGGTTGGACGCGGCATTAAAAGGACCCCATTTATCAAGACAAAAAGCTATACAAAAGCTTTCCAATAAAAAAAATATGCCAACGGGTCAAAAGCCGATCTTCCGCCCGGAGCCAACCACCATAACTTCCGATGCTGAGAGACGATTTTTACCGCAAAAACTTCTGCTCCATCCTTGCTATTCTGCTAGCTAATGCTTTCAACACGGACCCGTTACATACCCATTTCCTCGTTTTCTCGTGTCCCTGACAACTCAACAAAGTTTCGCAAAAACATACAAGTTCGCTCAGTTCTTTATAATTTTTTTCCTAATTTTTTTGCGCTTGGTTTTTCCTTGTGATTTCGTTGATCTAATTAAACCAATCTCGATAGGTTAACCCGTAACGTTAGTTCGGCCGGCCTTACCCATAGTAACGACGACGCAACAACGAGTATGACATGTAGGCTAACTAACCGACTGCTACTCGTAACGGCAACGCGACGTAAGGACGACTCGATGATAGGACTACGGTGTACCCGACAAAAGGACTACAAACCCCGACTTCAGGACTATTTTAAGGTTTGGATAAGGGTGAGTTAGGTTAGGGGTTTGTCGTCCTTAAGTCGGGGTTTTTTAATCTCATCGGCACTTAACCAATAAGAGACTTTCTGAACTCGAAATGCTAAATTTCAAAAAAATTCAAAATTTCAAAATTTTCCGAAATGTCAAAACTTTTCTAAGCATTTCTGATGCATAATTTTTTTTCGAAATTTCGAAACTTTTCGAAATTTCAAAATTTTCCGAAATGTTAAAACTTTTCGAAGCATTTCTGATGCACAAAAAAAATCCGAAATTTCAAAACTTTTCGAAATTTCAAAATTTTCGAAGCGTTTCTCATGCCTAAAAAAAATCCGAAATTTCAGAATTTTTCGAAATGTCAAAACTTTCCGAAGCATTTCTGACGCCTAAAAAATTTCCGAAATTTCAACCTTTTTCGAATGTTTTCGAAATTACAAACTTATTTGGAATTTTTCGAGTAATAAAATCTACGACTATACTGTATTTTAATCGAAGTTACTTTGCCACAGAAGAAGACCTTTCCTATCACGAACCCAATCGCTCAATGAAAGCCTTAAAGGGGCAAAAAAATTAAAAAGTTTTGAAGCAGACTTTCTGGAAAAATGCGAAACAAAAGCTTCCGTGGGAGTCACGAGACCCTTTTTTTGCCGAGACAATTTAGCGAATCTTATCTACATGCGGCGAAAAATAAGAGCATTTCCTGCATTCCTACATTGGCGCACAACGGAAAATGCCGTTTATCACTCTTGTTTTTGTTCTTGTTGGGGTCGTTGCGTTCCTGAAAAGATGGATCGGCCAGTTCATTGGGACGTCCACCTTCTCCTCGCCATCCTTCTTAGCGGAAAACCGGCATCAGGATGGGCAGTCCTGCCTGGTACAAGAAGGTTCCTGTCTTCGCTTGGCGACTGGGGTATAAATGCCCATGTCCATAGTCTTTCGCTCTATAGCCGATCTTTTTGGCCATAACCTTAAATGTTCAAGCACCACTGCACGCCAAGCGGGTCAAGAAAAAAAAACCAACAAAAGAAAAACAGACCTGTACATCTAACGCAAAGTCTTACAAAAGATCAGGTGACATTGCCATGCATCTTCCTTCCTGCGTTTTTGGTGCAAGCGAGTCTATTTATTGGAAGTTTTCGGTGGCGGAAGCTAGCACGAAAGCTATATGAACACCCACCCCCCCCAAAAAATAAGAAAAACATGCTACAATAACTGGGCAGGACGGATAACAAACGGCCTCCTGATGAGGACGCAAAAAGCCAAGAGCACGTGTTCAAACTTTCAAGAAGAATCGTTCCATGTTTTGGGTCCATACTGTGTGCAGTCCAGGGACCGTAAACTTGGGATTATTATTTCCTGCCTACTTCTTCCTGTGGATCCATTCCGGTACGTCTTTTCTCTCCCTCTATCTCTTTTATTGTGTTCTCGTTTTGCTTTTCAGCTCGAAAGATCCTGAAGAAAGACTCGGAAAATAAAAACTAATGTTCTTTTTAGCCCAGCGATAAAAAAGCCGCGTTTAGATGTACCATTATGGATGTTATGTATACATGTACAGGTTCTATTTTTGGTTCTTCCTTGGTACACAAATTAAGTGCAGCAAATTAAGTACAAATTAAGTGCTTTTATGTTTTTTTTTCTGATAGATCTGATTCTCAGTTGTGTTTAATCAAGTCGCAATCCACGGAAAAGCACATTATGTGTACCTATAATGGCTCCCGCATGACTGAGCTCGGCACAGCACGGCGTAAACGTTGCTCGAGAACCTATTTTTGGTTTACATGCAATGTGTGTCGTGAATTATTATTTTTTATTGCCAAGTGCACTAAATTTTAGGATTTTTTTTAAAAGTACGGCTTGTAGGCCTCAGCCTGTTACCGTCGTTTATTACTTCATTGAAAGGTGAGGAGTTAGAAATCTTTTTAGTTAACCTAGTTGCGAAATAAGTCTAAATTGATTAATATTACTCTGCTTATTGCTAATTTATTAGGAATTGGAGAATGATATACAGATTTAGTGTAACAGCTAATAGCACGTTCAACTTTAACGTTAAAGAGCGTAAGGCTTACCACGAAGGTGTTCCGAAATTCCCCATGCCATCTGCCAATATGCCGCTTCATCTTTCCGTGTTAAATGCCTTGCATAGCTGGAACCGGGCTCCCGTACCACAGTCCCGTACAGCTAAGGGGAAGTAGACACAAGGACGCCGGGCCCCGACAGAAGGACGCCAGGTCCATAATCTTTTAAGGGACAAATAAAATTTCGCGTTTAAAACTACTTAACGCATTACTTTTGTGCCAAAAAAATAAATAAAAAATGCACAGATATGAACTCGACTAGCTTGTCATATTTTTAACCACTTCGTAGAAAATTTAAAGCGTTAAATGATGAATTATACAAAACTGCAAATTTCAGAAGTGGTAAAAAGTTTCTGATACAAAAACTTTTAAAGGAAGTTAAAATTAAGAAGAAAACAGTGTATGTTAAAAGATAATACGTTGTGGTTTATAATAACGCAAATTATTCCTCAATAACCAAGAGTTTAAATTATCCCTTGTTGTTTTCTCAGTGAATGCAACAAGTGAAGTTAAACAAGTTTTGTTTTCCGGTTTCCAAGTTTTGCCAAGCAATTAAAAACTCTCTGTTTAACACCATAAGGGCCCTCACGGGATTTGTTTGTCTTTTTAGTTTATAGCGACATAACCTCGGAATTTATGTGTCGTACATGGGAAAGAAACACAGACAATTTGCGTTAATTTTTCTTTTCTTTATTTTTTCTCTCAAGTGTGTCCTACTGCGTGTGCATAGTGCTACCACACCTTTTAATGGTGGCAAAATCCCACACAGAAACAGGTCCTTCGGAACAGTATAATAGGGTTTGGTCTAAACGGCCCAGCCGAAGTAGCATTTAGAGACTCGAATCCATTTTGCGGGGCAAACTCGTTAGGTCAAAAAAAAAAAAAAGGTTCCAAGCTATTTCTGCTTCACCTTCGCCTCACTAGAGTAGACTCAATGTGACACACGAGCCCATTTTAAACAGTCATAACAAGGGATCAGCATGACAACTTAAGCCTTATGTTATCTTTCCGTGCAAGAACGCATGATAATGGCTTCCGGAATTCCAGAATTTGAAATTATAGCTAAACGTCTTATTCCTCGCCCCGACGAAGGAAAGGAACATTTTTTTCTTATGCTAAAACTTTTGTTTATGCTTTAATTTCCAGAAGACAACATCGTCGATTTGGCAGAAGGGATATTTTTCTTCGGGAAAAACAACAACAATTGGACTGACTGACTATTCAACTTTCGCATCCCGGGCAAAGCACAAAAAAACTAAAAAAAAGGAAAAAAAACTTCAGAAGTGTTCAGAAGGTACTGCACAAAAAGAGGCCTGAAATGTGCAGATAATTCCAGTTTGGCATCAAGTTTATGTGTTAAAATAGGAATATCTAGCCGCCCTTTGTGCATTTATTTAAATTCTGGTTTGTGATCACAACCGGAAGATTCGCCGAGACAGCGTTCACGAAAAAAAAGGCTTGGAACTTTTTGCCAGTCGGAACCTTAACATCTGTGAGAACAGTTTCTGGCAATATTACGTTACCAGCAAATTAAGACCAGCCTTGATAGTTCCCAATACCGAAAAATAAAACCCGCTCCAACCAATAGTTTCATTACACCATAATGCTTAGCCATCAGCCTCATCGCTCAGAGGCCGCCATTCTCCACGGTCCGGTCACGCGGAAGTTTGACCTGAATGGCAAGTGGACCGCGCACAATTTCTACAACGTAAAGAACGCTACTGCGTGTAGTAGTAATGAAATGCCTCGGACCGCAAACATTGCTCAGCGCATCCTTCCTTCTCTCTCTCTCTTGCTCTCCTATTTCTCGCGATTTAGAAAAGATTCCGCGAGTTTAAATTATTAGGAGCCATTGATGTCGTCCCTCGGGTCTCTCCACCTAAAACTTCGCCTCCTTCTGTCGTCTTCTTTCCTCCGCTTATCGCGTTCACGTGTCACCAGCCTTTCCGTCGACAAGTCTGCTCTTGCCCTGACACCAACTGCCCCTCCATCGCGACTCCAAATAAGCACAGCGCAGTCTTTTCCTGCTATTTCGGCGCTCTCCAAGCCCTCAATTCTAACGAATCCTTTTGTTTCACCAGCTTTTTTTCTTTACCCAAACTCATTTCTTTCCCTTCGCGATACCAACATCCCATTTCCTTTAAAAAATAGTGATTGTTCAAGATATTTAGCGCTTCCTATATAGAGGCATTTCTTGTCTCTTAGAACGACTCAGTTTTTCGCATTATGTCGACAACATTACTGCCTTCACCATCAGGAACCATCAGGAACTTGGACAGAAAGAACGGAAAGGGGTTATCACGACTCTTATTGCAGCTGTTTGCCGTAAGTAGAGTGCTGGCAAAATCACGAATTTACGGGAATTGCGAGGACGGAACCCGTATACTTTACGCCTAGGAGTTTCGACTAACATTATATAAATTCGAAGGTATTTAGGGTGTTTGCCAGGCCAACGCAGATAAATTACGAGCCACTCCATCACCTTCGGACTGGGCTTTAGCGCTGAACGTATAGGCTGTTAGGATGGAAAATCCGAATTAACACAGCGGAAACGGCTGTTGGACTCTGTTACGAGGTTAGACACCTTCTAATTAAACAATCACTGCTACATCTTCCCGGCTTCACTCAAAACTCCTGGCCTTACAACCTGCCAAACCCAATTGCCGCTGCAGCATGTCCCTCGGCAAAGAAGACACGTAGAAGTGGGAAAACATTGCTTCATTTATCTTATTAAATGATGAGCGAAGTTAAAAATCCTTAATTACAATGCAAGTGATTTTCCATAAATTGTATTACATAATAACTAGCAAAGAGCCGATGCTCACGCTGGTTTAATATTTAAAAAAAAAATAAAAATAAAAAAAAATGATGAGCGTTATTTTCCTTTCATTCTTCTAATTTTGGTTCCTGAAATTTTGTTGAGCGAGGACAATGATGTTAACGAGGTTAACAGGTCGGTCTGAATACTCGAGATTGAGGGTCAAGAGATCTTATTGCCTAGTAAACGGGTCACAGCTGTCTGGAGGGGTTGTTAGGTGACGTTCACCAGACCCATTTAGTTCCGTCATAAGAGAGGGTTGCATTATTGGAGACTTTGGAGCGTACTTTAGAGTTGGTCACGGGAACTTTATTACTATCACGTGTACTTGTATCTGCGACAAGACTTGCAATTAGACCCGCGTTAGTGTTATGGGTCACTACGGTATTCGTGGAGACACAAATGTACTAGAAATCTATGGGGCTAAGTTATAAGGCAATACCTAAAAGGGAAGATTGTAAGCTGTCATATTGGACTATAGCGTCTTCTGATATTCATGACGCCATAAATATAACCAGAGGAATTCTGGTTGCATAGATCACTTTTAGATTCTGTAGAATGATGTCAAGGATGAGCCCTGAACTTAAATCCAAACTTCCTAATCGCGCTACAAATTTAAACCTTCAATCTAAAGGACTGTGCTGGTTAAGAATGAATAATCCAATCTAATACCTAGGCTAGACGGGAAAACTTAATGTCAATTAATAATTAACGTCAATTAAATATTAATCGAACTCAATAACTAGGCCCAGAACGGGCAATTGTTGACGGGAGTCCAGACGACAAACTGGGGGTTAATTTTTTGATTAAGCTTAAACCTTTCCATATCTTATTATTTACGCTTAAGGCGTATATGTGAAGGTGTAGCATCTTCACACGGTTAAAGACTTTCCAGCCGGAAAGTCTTTCCAACGGCAAAGGACGGACGTTTTTGCGTGCACGCGTTTGGCCAGTGAAAATGTTTCTACAAGAAAAAATATTGAAAAATTATTGTTTTAGGGAAAAAATACTGAAATAATGTAGAGAAGATGTTTCCCTTCTAGCCGGACCGCCCATTTGTTATGTTTTAAGGAGAAAATAAATTTTTGAAGCGAAACGGGATTCTTTTTTTCATATCCGTGTTATTTTCGAACCGTACTGTCCCTGGGTCAAACTTTTTCCAAAGTGAAGAAATATGCTTACTTGTCAACTTGCACTTAAGTTAATGAGCATTAAGATGTCTATACGGGACTTTAACTGGAAATAGCTAATGTTCGTTAAAGTTAAATATTGTATCAACCTCAAGAATTGGAGCTCAATCAACTGTTAATGCTCATTAACCTGAACGGAGTTGTTTCTAGATGACTCACTTAAGTGGGATTAACTCAAGCAGAAGGAGCTAATTGACACTAACTTGTCCCGCCTAGACTAGGTATTAGCCTAAATAACCTAAGTTGGAGCTTAAAGTTTAATAAAGCTTTTGGTTGGAAGTTAAAATGGATTGTACTCTGCTATTGACGTACTCTCTTTCAAAGTCGAGCAAAGAACTGTATCACTTACATCATCACACAGAATTTATAAGCCAAAATGTTTTATTTGCAGGCGATTTATCACTTGTCTTTAAATGCTGTCTCAGATGTCTTTAAATTTCTTAAAAACATGTGAGTGCTCAGTTATTTAGTCCGTTTTCAGCTGTTTCGTGCGAATGTATCAAGTTTACTTTCAGCTCATTCGTGAAGAGTTTCTAGAGAAAGCGTAAGGGGTTACAAAAGTTTCATATGGATATGGATAATATTCCTAGTCGGAATATGCGATATATTAGGTCACCTCGAGTCATTTACTCCAAAAAGAGTCTAAAAAGGTTATGCAGCACAAAGCACTTCAATTAAAGCAAGGGCGCCTTGTGCATAGTTATCACAGCAAGCAGCACGCCTATTCACCGTATCTTCCGTATGCCTGTGTTCCAATTTGGGTCGCTGCAACTGACACAGATTTGGCCAGTAGGCCCAGCTATCTATCAAACATGGCCTCTCTTTTTGCTTGGGTCACTGGACCCAACGTAACACGACAAACGGGAGCCAAACAGTGAAACAGGGCCCACCGCGTCATTTTGATTGTATCTATACACCCTGCTTTCAAACTACTGTATACAGTATACTATAACTCACGGGCCATCAGTTACTTCTAAAAGGAGAAAACCCACTGCTGCTTCACAACTCAAACTGAAGCTCTTCAACTCTTCTGAACGACAAACAACTTTAATATCTCTTAAACAGAATTTATTACGATTCCAAAAATGCCCACGCTCCCCATCTCCACGCCTAACGCAAAATATCGTTTACCTACAAAATTAAAAACAAAACTAGAAAAGGAAACTAAAATGTTGATCAATAAATTCGAAAGTAGTAAAAACACTCTGCTTCTTTATTATACTTAAGTCGGGAAGTAGGCACAAGGACGACTCGACAAAAACACTCTGTGTACTCGACACAAGGACGCCGGACCCCGACAGAAGGACGAGAAAGAACATAATCTTTTGTCGACCAATAGAAATTTCGAGTTTATTGAGTCTCTGCTCATTGGTTAAGCGCCAAAGAGGTTAGAAAGTGCTTAAGCCGTATGAAAAAATGCGTCACAAGGACCCCGGACCCCGACAGAAGGACGCTTAACCTAACTTAAGCTAACCTAGCCTAACGTAACCTAACCTTGTGACGCATTTTTGTGACTTGCGACGTATTAACTTTGCGGCGTTCTTGTGTCAGGTACACGAAGTCTATTTGTCGAGTCGTCCTTGTGTCGCGTTGCCCTTAAGTCAACTGTTGTCTTGCAGTAAGACACCAGTCTACAAACTTTCGCGCTTGTTTTGGCAGTACGTGCCAAAACGAAGATTGAGTGCTTCGTGAGCTTACAGGTTTCACGTGCGAACACAAACATAGGGCAAGAAAAAAGATCATTAACCATAAAGTGTTGATGACAGTCGACTTAGATTCATAGCGTGGTGCGCTTGCTTGTCTCAGCATTGGCTGGATCACAGGAATCGTTCCTGTTTTGAAATTCGTCG